>SKCR01054544.1:0-29581 GCA_019454045.1 Zanthoxylum bungeanum | reverse complement strand
GGGATCTTTCATTCCACTTACTAAGCCCATGCGCTTGATTGAACCATACATAAAAGATAAACTCAATAACATCAAACTAAGTATGCCCGATTGAACGTATCTTGCATCCAACCGAACACACATCACCGGCGCGGCGAAATAGTGTCACAAAGGTGGCCTTTTCGACTCTTTGTCTCCCAAATGGAGGACCTTTGGACTAACTCACTAAGCCCATGCGCTTGGTTGAATCATGCATAACTAAACAACATATTGAATTCAAGTAAAGAAAACTAAATAAAAAAAGCAAACCAACAAAGAAAGATGGTGCCGTTTACCCAAGCGGTACGTGGAGTTGTGGCCCGAGTACAGATCACATTACCGTCCATTCGGAATCGGCTATGAAATTTATGTCCGGGTTTCCATCCGATATACCGCGAGAGTTGACACATCTCTCATTCATCCAATACCCACAACATATTACATCTCATAATTCATGCATGTTTATCTACTCAAAGACCACAACATGCATTCCAACATGACAATCATACAAGTAATACTTAATAAATAATGCGGAAAAAGAAAACAAGTGTGAAAGATACCCTCAGGTCTAACCTTTTAAGCCGTCTCTCGGACTCGCGTTCCACGAAGATCGGAAGGGGTACAGCTCCGCAACTTTTCTGGTTCACTGGTTCAGCGTCCTAGCTCACTGCTTTGCTGTTTTGCTTGCGGTTCGAACTCCGTTCTGCTCCTACTCGGCTTCTGTCTTGCTGCTTACTGCACGGGCCACCTGTTTTAACGTTTTCAATAAACTATTCCAAGTTTGTGTGGGTTCTTAGTGCAATTATATGTAATTATTTTTAAGATTATCTATGCAGTTTTTATGTTACTGTTTTTGGGATTTTGGGGACTGTTTTGGGAGGATTTTGCTGCTGCTCTAAGGTGATTTGGGCTGTTGTGTTTAAGGTGATTTAGGGGCTACTTGGGCGTGTTTTAGAGGGGTGCAGGGGCTGGTTTCAGTGGCTTTAGGAAGGCTTGTTATTTTCGGCTATGGAGGGAGGAGAATGAGAGAAATTCTTATTGTTTCTTGCTTACAATGGGCGTCAATAGGAAGGTTTCTTTTTCTGTGTATATGCGTGAACTAGAGGAGGAAGAGGCTTGGTGAAGGGTGGTTTATATAGAGAAGGGTTAGGGTTGACAGGGAAGGGATTTTGGGCATTTAATTAGGATATGATTTAGTTTTAAACAAGGAAATCAAAGGATTGAGGGGGGACACAATATTTTAAATTAGGAAGTTGTAATATTTAATTTGTGTTGGTTTAGGAATACAAATATTTTATATTGGTAATTATCTTATTAGATTAGGAAGTCAAATATATGATTGGCTTTAATTGGTTAAGATTGATTTTAATTAGGTATGATTTTAGTTTAAGTTAGGTAAATATCTTATTTAATTGGTAAATGGTTTAAATATTTCATTTAATGTTTAAATTAATATTTATTTATTTAATTTGGGATGTGTTTTATGGGCTTTGGGGAGCTAAATGGGCTGGGTGTGAGGCTAGCAGCAAAACCAGAATTACCGACCACCGTCCGAACACTTCCTCGAACGCGACACGAACACCCGCAATCTGTTTCCCGTTCGAACGAAGTAGCGAACGCAGCACTAACGAAGACAGTGAGCTTGTTTATTCTGAATTTCCCCTTCCGATATCCGTTTCCCGCGGCTTTCGTGACTCAAAAGGTAGTGCCTCCAAATGAGGCTCATCATCGGATTTCACATGCGAAAATGCAATGCCTACAATTTCCTACGATCCTAAGTAATAAAATCATTTTATTACTTGGTGTGTAACATCAGATGTTAATTATTGTAAAAAGGACTTGACTTATTGAAGTCAAATGTGAGAATGATAAACTATAATTGGAACTACGTAATTAATAAGATGAAACAACCCTTATACATCTTCCGTACAAGTTTAATAGGATAACAGAATCATTTACGAGTATTTGATACTTAATGGTTTTGTTGTTTTCTTATTGAAGAAAATTATCTTATAACTTATAATGGAAACGATATTTGATATCGATTCTGGAAGTTCACCACTGAACCATAGATCTAAGATTGTTCATAGCTTACTACGATCAAGTTTTGAACTGATTAAGCTTTCATTATGAATTAGTTCATGCTATGTGCTAATTGTTTGCCCAGCGAAATCAGTGTGAGCTTATTAAAGGTTTGACCTTTATAGTATGACAGTGAGAAAAGTTATACTCAGCAATCTATTGTAGATTCTGAGGAAACTTGTCCCTAGTCACACTAATTGAACAATTAAAGATATATTAGTTAATGTTGATATTAAACTGTACATTTTAGCTAAAGAATGCAAAGTGACATTTTTGAATGACTTATTCAGATAAGAGATCAGTTGTGATTTCTTTGTTTGAAGAGTTCATTCTGGAATGGCCCTAGAGTTTGTGTTCTGCCGCAGTTTAGTGTGCTAGCTTATAGAGCCTATTGTAGACTCGGATAAGTCTTCCGGAAATCTGTATTCTCTATTTTTGATATCAGTCAGATTGTCTGATCTTGTCAAAATATAGAGAATACATATGTGCTTGAAGGGTTAGTGGGAGCGTACAAATTACTTTCTAGTGTTATTTATCCTAACAACATTATCATTATTATATAATAATGAGATGTTTGTAAGGTAAAAGATTTACCTAAGTCTTTTTTACTCCGTGAAAGCAGTGGGAGTAGTCTATGTTATATTTGATATAAAGTTTTATATATGATATAAAACTTGGAGACTTGTGAGATACACCTATTAGTCGTACATTAGATATGATCTAATAAAGGACATAACTAGGCTATCTGTATGAAAGTTAGTATAACTGTTGGACAGTTATTGTCTGTCTTATATAAAGTATTCATCTTTCGTAAAAGATGATTCCTTTTTCGAAAGAGATATTGATTAGAATGTCTAATCAATCTTATGTATCATTTGATGATGACATAATAAATACTTTATAATGTGCGATTGTAGATATCGATTTAATCGTAATTGTTACGAGTTATTTTGATATCCTATATACCATAGGGTGGATCTTGAAACATGTTCTTTGTGATCTTTGAGATATTAAGAACGAGTTTCTAATTCATGGAGAATACATTCTGCAACCAATATGGTCATATTAGTTTTGAGACTAATTATGACGTTAGACAGTCTACGTCATAAAGAGTCACAAAAGATGCAGTGAGAGTGTCACGACAGATTCTACTATTTAGTGGAATTAGATGCAACTTATGAAGTATTGACTTATGAAGTTGCATAGTGACCTTATAAACTAGAAGTTTTGTATTGTTGTTGTGCTTGCGGTTGTCTTCATAGTATTTTGGATTTGATCCCTAAATACTTGGACAACTCAGTAGTTGTAGCATAATACTAATGTAGCATCCGAGTCATATTAATGTATAATTTAGATTCTACAAAATATAAATGATGCTGACTATGGGAAACGATGGAGTTTGTTTGAAAAACTCAATATGTAATAGCGGACCTACTTCTTGTTGCCTACCTCTTAAGTGCTAGGTGAGCTTTTGAGAGCCATGAGTATACGATACACATTAAGATGTGTATATGATACCGTGGATTGGCACAAGAGCAAGTGGGAGAAATTGTTGGGGTTGGTGCTCAGAGTGCCAATCCGGACTGTATTTATGTCTGATTCATGAATACGAACATCCCTTTTTCCATAATATTATTTATTTATGGTTGCACCTCTTGTTTTTATATACGTATTCGATCTTATTACGATTAGATTGAAACTAAATGTTGTTTAGTGATATGTATATATTAGACAAAGGCCCGATAATATATAATGCAGTACACAGTTACAAAGCTAGTTTGTAATTGACATTGGGAAGTGTCACTGCTAAATGTATATTATCAAATATAGTTCATGGTCAAGATTCACTAACACGGGTCGGTTAGTCAAATCTGTTGAGACCAGTACATGTCGTATATCGAGACTTGGTCCGATGGTTTATCCCAATGAACCATGAGTCTAGGGAGACTCGTATAGACGTGTAGGTGTTTATAGTGGATAAACACTAAACGACTCACCGAAGATTCTTAATGGATGGTACACCAACGTCAATAAGAATCTTCTCGGGTTGAGTAGCATAGTGGTCCTTCGACTTGAGATACCACTGTGGATGTATGAGACATCCTCCACACTTAGATGGCAGTCACGCCACCGATCTATTTAGATCAGACCTCCGCCTGTTCGTTGGGTGTGGACCGATCCTCAGGTTATCCTGTGTGTATCGAGATAGGATCCGTCAGTTCTGTGTACAGAGCATAGATAGTCCATATATGATTAGCAGTCTGTTAAATCTGTGGCCACAGTATACTTCGGAAATAAGTTCCGAATGTTATTTAGATATTGCTAATAGATACGTCGACGGGATAATACCTATAGAGATTTGATGTTTGCATCTATATCTCTGGTATTATCCGGATACCTGTGACGGAGGGATTATACGTATGCAATGACCTCGACCTGTATGATTCAGCTATTTTATCCGTGGTCGTCATAATTTACGGGTGGGTAAATTATGGACACGAAATTAGATTTTGTGACGGATATACCTGAATCTAGAGAGTCTCACTAATGAAATATACTCGTAGAGCACTAAGGCAACTTTTATGAATAATGATGATTATTTATAAATCGTTTAAACGTTAAACGAAATATACATGCGAACGGGGCCAAACCGTCGTTTCCTAATTAATGTGTGTTTATATTTAATATATGATATAATTAAATACACATTAATAAATTGTCAAATAAAAGTATTTGACATATATCATTAATATATGTATTTGAGATATTTAAAGTAAATATAATACATGTATTTGAGATATTTGTATTTAATTAATTATTTAATTATTTAATTGTTGAATGATTAATATAATTAAAATATAAATATCTCACCAAATGATAAAGTTATGAAATGATTATAAGTGTTTATTATTGACTTTAAAGTAAAGGAAATGGTAGTCAAATTGGATTTGACTTCCTTGGATATTTATTTTAAATTGTTAAAATTGAAATATTTTTTCCTTTATTTTTTATTAATTTTCGGCCATATACCTATATAAATATAATTGTTATATTTTTAAGTTGCTTTTGTTGACTTGTTAAATTTTCATTAAAGTTGTAATGATCAAATTGCAAGTTGATTAAAGTAAGCTTTAAATGAAACAAATGAAAAATATTAGATATTTTTTTCTTACTACAATTTCGGCCAAGGGCTTGATTTGGGTGAGTATATATTGTTTTGTTTCATTTTTAGGGTTTAAGGATTCATAAGTCACAAAATGAAACACAAAAGTAGTTGAGAGAAAAGTTTGAAGAAAAGAAGGAAAAGCTTGGAAATCTTAAGGTTTTGTAAGTTTTCTTTCAAATCTTCCAACATGAAAAATGTTTCTAACATGCTTAGCTTCATCTTGTGTTGCTTTGATGTTGTCTCTCTACTTATAGTTTGTGATTTAATTGTTGTGAACTTGAATGAAATATGTGTGTATGTAAGTAGCCTTGAAATGGTTTCAAATGCTTACTTTTGATTCTTTGAAAATCAAAGTTGCCATTCTAGAGTTAGTAAGCCACTCCTTGGTGACCTAGAATTGTTCTAGAGTTATTTCAAAGTGGTGAGGCTTGATTGGTGAAGTATTGAATGAATTTAAGTGTTGGATTTTGTAAATTTGGTGAAATTGGACAATTTGATGAAATTGAAAAATTAGGGTTCATAACCCACTCCAAATTTGGGGCTTTTCATATATGTGATGTATTATGGTATGAATATGATGCATGTAAATTTTTGGGTTGATTGGATTTGATCTTGGCATGTTTTGAACAAAAGGGACCAAAATGCAATTACTTGACAATTTGGGGGTAGTCACGGCAATTAGGAAAGAATTGGGGATTTGTGTTAAATCTGATTTTGATGCATTAGATGTGTTGAAAAACATTTTAGAAATAATTTAGAATCATCCAAAATTATATTTGATAATTTTTGGGCTAAAATAATCAATTTACAAAGTTTTGGGGCAATTCGGTAATTACCAAGAAATTTGATCTCTTGTGTAATTTTTCAGAATTTGATAATTGGATAATTAAATAAATAAGTTTATTTGATTAATCCGAGAAAAAGTTTTGAAATCGAAAATTTTTGATTTTCCGCGATTCCGCTGCGTTACCGATATTCCCCCTTAAAACCCCAACAAAATGCCATCTGAACCTCATTAATTCACCTTCTTTTGATAACTGCTACACACTTTACCAATGTGCCAGCCTGTATTTCAGCCACTTCTACTCGATTGCGTATGTCAGTGGGCAAGCCTGAAGCTCTCTTTCATCCTATCAGTCGCCGGCCTACTCCTATCTTATCAATCTTTGGGAGGCTCAAATTTCTGTTTATGGATTACATCGTCCGTCTAAGAGCATAATGCTGCAACCCCAGGTAACATCCTCGGGCCAGTATATCGAGTCAAGTGACGTCCTTCCTTGCATCTGCTACCAGGTCAGGTCGGTAGGAAAATCTTCACTTCCCTCACTTTTTCTTCAAATGGGCCAAGCCAACATTAAGCTTCTAGGCCACTTCAGTTACGGACATGTAGAAACATTGAGAAATAACTTTCCTTGATGACAGTATGAACTGTTATGATTTTGTTCTAACTTGTATCTTTCAATGATCACCTTCCTCAGGTGTATGTGATTGTGCCTCTCCTGGCTTACTCCAAATCTTCTCCATTGTGTAACAAAGCCAAAACCGACATCCTCGGGTCGGCCTTCAAATGTGACTAAATCTGATCGACTAGTCGGGTCTGACACTTCTGGGCCTGGGCCCTCATCTTGGTAAGTGAAATCCCCTTAATACCCTTCTCCGTATTTCGAATCTTCTCGGGTCCCGAAATCACCATCAACAACTTTAATGGCTCTGGTTCGAAAATCGAATCCATTTTGAGTTTCGAGTTATGGCAAAGATAGAGACAAAAAAATATATGCAAAATATATATAGTATACTAATTTAACTAGGCTTGAGCCCTCGACATGGCCTCTAAGAAAATTAGCTCAATCTCCTTGAGTCTTATTTGGTATTTTCATAATCGGACAAGTGATAAAAAAATTCAATGGATTATTAGTTCGATTGGTTGAACTGTGCCTAAAAAATCGGTAAAACCGACTTACGTAATAAATAATTTTATTTAATTACAAAATTACAAAAAATTCAAAAAAAAAAAATTGAACCGGAGCGGTCCGATTCACAAATTTTGACCAGATTTTTCTGAATCGTTTTTTCATCTTTGATCAGACTGGACTCACAACTGATCTCGATTCGACCGGTTGAATCGATCGGTCCGGTTCGATTTTGATAACACTGGTCTTATTTTGCCCAAAGTGCTGAAGAACATTTAAAAATCCCAAAACAGGTAAAGCTCAATCTGCTATAAGTGTGAAACACAATCATTGAAACATAGACACTCTCAAGAATTACAGATAGATTTTGGTGGGAAGCATCTATAATAATAATATCGTGATACAAAACAAATCCTAAATAGAACTAATCTAAGGATTGGCCCCCTCCAGCATTTGTCCTCACTGCAACGAAGTTTCATAAAAAAAAATCTTCAGGACCCACTCACATCCTCCCACGTCATATTTCTCTTGACATCACCAACTAAGCTCCACCGTAAAACAAAGACTTTCGATATTTTGTTTGCGCTTATCTATGAACGGTTAAAATTCAATTATTTATAAATTCTTATTTAATAATTATCTATCATAATTTATAAAAAAAATTCAATACAACATCGAACATAGGCTCATAAAACAAACACTTCCATCACTTTTATTTTTTATTGAAATCGTTCGAAATCTCGCGGCCAATCACTCCTTACGAGTTTAGGCGGAGCAAGTAAAACCTCTGACTGTCCCAAACTCTTATAAGAAACGCATTCCCTGGATTCGAACCAAGACCTCAAGGTGAGATCCTGAGTCATACACTACCAAGTCACACCCCTCGGAGACAAACACTTCCATCACTGTATATATAAAACACTAAAGAGTTACCATTACTGATTTTACTAAAATCCTCACTCAATGTCTGTGTCTCCTAATTGTAACCTGTACTGCAATGAATCCTCCGGCGATGTTGTTTCCTTGGATGCTGACATTTGTAGTGATATTCACGAATCCTTTGATCATTCCACCATTGATGACACTGATGATGAGAACTACATTGTTAGTATTTTCAACTCTGAGGATGATCATCAAAAGCAAAGATCAGAATTCCTTGCAAAATATCGTAAGCTTCCGGAGCTCGTCACTGCCCGTCAAGAAGCAGTTTCATGGATGTTGAAGGTACATATTTATATAGTCCCTAAAATGGAATTTTTTTTTCTATGTTCATTCACTTTACAGCATTCTAATTTGAGTTTTGCAAGCAGGCACATCTGCACTGCCGATTTAGGCCTGAAACGGCTTATATATCTGTGAACTACTTGGATCGTTTCCTCTTGTCCCATACTAATAGCATGAAGGTAATTCATTCGAATTTGGATCCAGAATTAAGTTGCGTTTAGTTTTTTATAATCTTCTACGATCACAATTCTTAAAAAAACTCAATACAAAGCTTAGCTCAGCATCGAATACGAGTCTAATTCATTCTCATGTTTGCAGCCAGGGAAAGGATGGCAATGGAAGTTGTTATCTGTTGCATGCCTGGCCGTAGCAGCAAAAATGGAGGAAACAAGCGTTCCTAATCTTTTAGACCTTCAATTGATAGAACCCAGTAGGTTTTTGTTCAAGCCTAAAACTGTTCATCGGATGGAGGTTCTAGTCATGTCCAGTCTCAAGTGGCGATTGCGCACCATAACCCCATTTGATTTTGTACATTATTTCATTTCTAAAATTTCATGTTTCATCTCTCAACATAATGGACATAGCTCTGTTTTTTCACTTTCATCCGACCTCATTATCAGCACAATGAGAGGTATGTGGTGATTTCCAAATTAAAATTTTCTTTCCCTCAGCTTTTTCACTCTCAACAATGATATTAATTATTTTCCGGATTTTTCAAGCAGTGATCGATTTCTGGGATTACCCTCCGTCTACAATAGCAGCAGCTGTGGTGTTATGGGCAACTAATCACACTGTTGATGACCAAAATTTCGGCTGCTTTCACAAAAGAGTGAATAAAGTAAGCATCTAATTCAGTTAAATTAATATCTCCTCAAGTATAATCTATCCTGCCAGTAATCATTGCACAAACAGCATCGACGACATGTTCTAAATGGGATCCATGTGGCTCACGTTAGATAAATTCTGACAGTTGATTCAATGCCGAGCACAAACCCAACTCAGTACTTTATCATGATCCTTGATCCATAATGGTGATTATTTGCTTGTGACTGCTTTAACATCTGCAGTACTTAATCATGATCCCTGATTCATAATGGTGATTTTTTGCTTGTGACTGCTTTAACATGTGCTTGATGTATTTTATCTTTTGCTCAGATTGAACAATTATGTTTTGAACAGGAAATGGTCAAGGGATGTTACAATCTTGTAAGGAAGAAAATGTCCCAGTTGCTGCATATTGAAGTAGCACAAAGACCGGAGCTTGTAGCATCATCAAATGGTAAGCTTGGTTTGGTTTTCAGGGGAGGCTGTGATGATCTAGAGACAAAGTAAAGGGGACACAAAATCCAGCCAGGACTTGCTAACAAACAAGCATTGATATCTAGAAATGCTAGATTTCCTAAAAAATTTATCTGCTTTTGTATTTGGTTTCTATTCTTTCCCCCCAAAAAAAGTTTCCAATTGTAAGAACATGATTTGTTTTTTCCTTTGTTGTTTGTGACTGTCATATGACGATTCTGATGAAGTTTTCAACATTGATTTGATTTGATAGTCTCTGTTTTTGGTTCTATCAAAGTACTTTCCTGAAATTTAAGGTTAAAAAAAAGGTACTTTCCTGAAAAACCATGTAGGATACATTTACAAAATTACAACAAAAGATACTTCTATCAATCATACTACCTATAATTATAACATTTTCAACTGAAGTATAATTAAGTTCGGTTAGTGAATTGGATAAGCATCTCCTTATGTAATCAAAATGACAGTTTGGATTGATTCCTGAAGAAGTTTTGAACATGCACATATAATCAAGCGTTAATGCTTTTTCTTAAACTGTAAACAAAGGATTAATTTACAGTTAAAAAAAAAAGGGCCCGAGTCGGACTTACTTCAAAATATCCGAGCACGGGGCTAAAAAACAGAAAATATTATAAAATAATATTAGATTTATTAAATTAACCCATCATTTTTATACACGACTCGATGTTTTACCATCCCTACTTGTAAGTGAATCATCATTTTCCTGTCTCAAGCAAATGTGAAATCAACTGTGACCCATCAAATATTTCTTGCACAAACAGGAAACAAGTAGGCATTAAATGACAAATACTAGGAAGGATCGTGGGTGAAAATGAAAGAGCCAACTAACATGAATAAAGATGAGCTGCTCAATTTTTTTTTAGTTGAATTTGCATTTTGTTTATCACAAGCCTGTCTTATGTTGAGCTTGAGTACGAGGACTGATGTGATAGAGGAAGTTTCTCTCTTGCTTTGCTTGTGTTAAAAGCGATCAAAAAGACCCCATCTATTTGATTTTATTGTCTCTTGAGGAATAATTAATGATGATAAATATATAAATAAAACTTACAATTAATCAATAATTTCCTCTCTTTATTATTATTAGTTAATTTCAAACTTAATGCTCATATATATTAAAATATTAGTGGATGAACGTATCATATCATCCATATGTCCGTTTCAGATAAATTTTCGGGGAAGAGTAGGAGTTAAAACTTCAGACCCCATTTCTCAACTTTAATTGAGAGTGGATTACTTTATTTATTACAGTAATAATAAAGATACTAGCTACAAACACTTTCTAAAAATATGTGTAAAAGTAACTTGATATAAAAATTACAGAGCTCACATATTTATTTTCATCAACGGCTTTCACCTTTCAAGTTAGGTTGCATAATGAATCGGATTTTGAAAAATTCATCATTAAATTCAAGTGTTATTTATTGATATTTTTAAGATATTGAAAAAATTCAGTTTATTAAACTTTGAATTTGATGTTTTTAGTATATTTTTTCAAACCCGAAATTAAATAAAATATATTTAGATTTTTCAAAACACACGATCCATTAATCAAACCCTATTTCAGGTAATACTTTCATGCCACATCATTTATAGATCTGTAATAATTTATATTCGAATGCGGAGGTAATGAAATCAAAATATGGGAAAGTTGGAACTGAATAGCACTTCTTTCTTCATTTTTAATCTAAAAATCCAACAGTGGATGAATATATGTTGTCATTGGAGAACTAGAATCTATGTAATAAATTTAAAATAAATGGTGTGAAGATGTTAAATCTTTCAAAATTATGTAAGTTCAGAGTATCTTAACATCGCAACCGCAAAAGCCTGTTACATAATTAACACGATTAACATAACCATATTGCATTCCCCCAAACACAAAAAGGCAAGAGAGATGTACAAGCTAGATGCATAATCACATCCTCTGGAGTCTGGATGAAACTTATTCTGCGATTATGGCATTGGCGTCGTCTTCATCAGCTTCGATTGACACTTCGTTAATATACTGACTCTGGTACTCCATTAGATACTGAGTTGACCTCTGTACATCCAAAAATAGATGGTAAACACGATCTATGTCCTGAACCTCTACAAGCTTTCCTTCCGTTTCAGACATGCTAATGCAGCAGCTGTTATAAGGTGGATGGCATATCTCAAGGATGTTCCTTCCCCGACACGGGTTAACAATTGCTTTGCATCTTCAGTCATCTCCACGTCTTCCTCCTGGGATCTGATGTCTAGAATTTTGCGAATTTCGTCCCTAGTATAAGGTTTAGTAGAGATGATGAGTAGGCGATCAAGAAGATCCATCGGAATTCCATGAGCAGCTTTGTAGTTTGTGCCCCTGATTTTAGTGATCCCTCTGTTGGTAGCAACAACTAATATTGGAGCCATCTCATTCTCCAGAGCACGATTCAGGAAGGAAAAGCACTCAACGTCAAGCATGTGCACCTCATCAATAAACAGAACACCTGGCACGATCTCAGCCTTTCCTTCCTCCCTCCACTCTGCAACCTTCGTGTCAATTTGTTCCCTTACTTCTGCACGGATCTCACCAGTATCTCCTGTGAAGAGAGCCAAAAATCCCTGTGTTCTGAAATTGAGAGGTAATGAAGATGTTAAAGAAAAGAAAGGGAGAATAATCTTCAGGCTATATTTGATTCAATGTCTTTCCCATCAATTTGCAGCCTGTAAATCCACCTTAAAAAAAACTTCTACAAGCAGACTGGCAGTTGAAACCGTGGATAAAGGTCATGGAATTACTGCAGACCGCTATCCTGATTATACAACAATATCATGCCAAGAAGATATGTGTAGGATCTATAGTATATTTTTTATAGTTTACATAAATTTCAAGGCTTCATGCTGGAACTTTAAGTTCTTCAAGGACATCTTAAGTTAGTATGTTGTTCCTCACTTTCCATAAATTAGATGTTTCTTTGTGAACAAGAAAGTTAAATCTTTATCAGCATATAATTTATTTCTGCCCATTGCTAAGAGATTATTTGTTATTAAGGTCCCAGTTATGCACAAACTCACCATGTGGCCTCAGGCCCTCAACTGCTCAACATGCACTGAACGACTCACTTCGCAATCACATTCTTTCAGAATTATCAAAAGCTGACATCTTCAGTTAAAATAATAATAATAATAATAATAATAACATTGAGTATGAGTAATCACGTTTAAGATTTCACAACTAACAACTTTTACTCAATTATCTACCAAACCTACTTCATCAACTAAAAAAAGGCTGCTTCAACTTGAAAATAAGGATCTTTCATTATAATTGCCATATAATCATTAGCTATTGAAGAAGGTGGTAATTGGTAAAGCTGGTTCAATATTTCAATGCTCCTTCATTTTATAAAAATAAGAATTACTGAATTAGCCGACCTTGAACATATCAAAAAAAGGGATCAATTTGCGAGACAACATTTCCCATTCGTCTAACAATGTTATGCTACAATAAGCTTCACTCCTAACAAACATAACAACTAAACTAAATAGAGAATTTGCAGTACATACCAAGCAAACAATAATGTCCCTAGATTTACAATGCATGGTTTTTATTGCATCAAACATAGCAATAATATTCAAATTCAAAGAAGACGATACCTGCTGTTGATTACATCAATCTCATGAAGAGAAACACAATGCACGACCTCTTTCCGCTTCTGCAACTCTCCATCAGGACACTGAACAAACTTAGTCTGAGGGCCCATCGCATCATAATCTCTGGACCTCGAAAACGACCTTCCCAGCTTCGTAATCTTCCCCGAAACCTTATCAATGGCAATGACATCCCCACTCTGCACCTTCTCCTTCCCCAGGGCCTCAATCATCTTGGTCCCCAAGTCATAAACGGTCTCCATCTCCGTCGTTTTGAGAGTCAGCTTCCCTGTCTTCGCTGCTGCCCCCGACGTTGCAGGCCGGTCAATCTGCACCTCAACAACTTCTCCTTCAATCACTTCAGCTTCTTCTTTAATTCTCACGCCAATTGCCTTTCTAAAGGCCTGCATTAGGGCCTCGGTTTTCGACATTTCGAGGGAGAATATTCCGACCCGGAAATCATAGCAAATGGAGTTTCGAGGCCGAGAGATTTTGCCATGCCCATTGCTATGGCGGTTTTGCCAGTACCGGGCTGGCCAGCGATGAGTAGGGCCCGACCGGCGATTTTTCCCTCTTTTATCATTTGGAGTATGACGCCGGCGGCCTTACGGGCCGGCAGTTGGCCCACCATGCCTTCGGAGACATCGCGCGGTTCTAGGGATGAGTCTAGACCGAGACCACGGATGTGTGAGTGTGCGCCTATGCGCTCGATTCGCGTTAGATCTTGGCTTTCCGATAGCTTTAGCTCCGCCATTCTACTGGTTCTGCTTTGAGAGAGACTAGGGTTTAGGGTTTTCTAGTTCAGAGTCGCGACAGATGAAGCCTGAAGAAAAGGGAAGGGCCATAAAGTAAAAATGTCATTGGGCCTTAAAATAGGCCTAATTCAGCCCATCTCATACAGGCCGAGCAAGGTTAGCCCACTAAGAACTCGCCCAGCCCAACTTTTTTTTTAAAAAAAAACAAACAAACATTAAAAACTTTTATTCACCTCCCTTTCACTTTGTGTAATGATTGTTTGAACCCACGGTAGTTGGAATTCCTTTATATTTTTTCAATTCTGATTCGGATTAAAGAATATATGGATTTAAAAAAATTGATTCGTTTAGTGAATGAATGAATTCGATTTGATTCGTTTATTAAATAAATCGATTATGAATTTGAAGACATTGACTGGTTTATTTATTTATTACTTTTTCCATTAGTTTTTATAATTTTTCAATTAAGTTCAAGAAGTTGGTGTCGATTATCGGAGAAAAATAATATTACATATATTTGATGGGTCATTTTTAGTAAATTCATTAATTGTATATTTATGTTTATGAATAATTAATGTAAATAAATTATATTAATTTATGTCATTAAATAGTGTTATGATTAAATCAATATTCATTTAAGATTTGTATATTAAATGAATCGAATAAGAATCTTGATATTAAGATTTGTTTAGTAAACAAATCAAATACGAATCTATGATTCGATTCGTTTAAAATTTAATACAGATTCGTCAATTTATTTTGTCACTGATGAACATTAAAAAGTATACCTTTAATAAAAGAGAAACTAATAATTTTACACTTATAATTTTATTAATCTCATTAATTTAGCACATTTGTTAAATAATAATTATAATTATGTTTTATTGTGATTTTTATTTATTGTGTAGGTAAAATACTGCTTCAGAAGCTCAACATGAAAAATGGATATGAGATCTGAATGCCAGGACCCGAAAAATCTAAAAAAAGCGTAACAGCTAAATTCAAATCGGACTTGGAAAACATTCACCGTGTTCAGATTGGCGATAAAATGAGCTTATGATGTATTTATCCACACATGTATTTTATTATAATATACATACATATATATATAATATAATATAATATTTTGGAGGACCCACCAATATTTATATATAAAATATTTTTTATATATTATATTGGAGGTCCCACCAAGATTATATATATATATATATATATATATGTTATATTAATATATTATTTAATATTAAAAAAAGATTGTCATCACCTTTCGGTGATGGCAACCAATATTTATATATAAAAGAAAGCGTGTTTACAATTTGCAAGAAAGAGAGGTGTCGACCACCTCTATAAATAGAGGTACTTAGCACCTTAGTTCATCAGTGAGAATTTCATAATTTTCTCTGAAAATTTGTAGAGTTCCAGCTCTTGTGTGTTTTATTTTTTTTAAGCTTTCTTGTAATTTTTTTTCCTTTCAGTAATAAAATTATTAGTGTTTTTATTCATATTATGAGTAGCTAATTTCATCATGCTACAGTAAAAAGTGAAGCTTTTAATATGAAAATATAAATTAATCTTATTTATATTATAATATATAAATTACAATCTAATGATTAATACTTAATTTAAATCTGAATTAATTATTGACAAACTTTGTTACCGCATATATTGCTGATTTTATTTGTTGGGCATAATTGAGTACCTAACTGCACTTGTTATAGACAAATGTTATCACCGCCTTTATGGCTGATTTTATTTGTTTTGGCATAATTAATTCATGAAATAAATTAAATGGGTAATAATGACAATTATATATTATATAAAAAGTATTATTTCTAAATTTGAAATACTAAAAGTGGATTTAATTTAAAATTTTCAATCATTTCAAACAATTCACTATTTTTATTTTTACTCGAATTATTATTTTATCTTATTAAATCTATTCCATGTGGATCGACCCCGGACTTACCGGGTTATTTTATTACTTCGATACTCTTATACTTGAGAGTAAAAAATCACTTTGTGAGTGTGTCAAGTTTTTGACGCCGTTGTCGGTGAATATAATTTTTTAGATAGAATAATAATTTAATATCTTTGTATTTTTTTATTTCATTTTTTTTTAGTTTTCATTTTTTATTTTTTATTTCATTTCTTTCCTTTACTTTTTACATCTCACTTTTTTTCCTTTACAATTGTATAGATCCAAGATGTCATAGTTGATCCTAAATGAATCCCGAATCCAGACATCCTACATATAGACAAACCTTATACTTAATTCTTCAAGGTTACATGAGTAAGAAATCTCAATTAAAATGGAGCTTGCATTTTGCTAAAGTATTTCTTAAACCATCTTCATCTAGAGATTATTCCATAATTTTTTGTGAGAACCTAAATCGAGAAATTGAGACAAATGAACGAGAAATTCAATTGAGATCTGAATGGACAAGAATCAGAAAACGTTTTTAGCATCTAATCATTACTTTTTTTTCCTCTCTTGTCATTTATTTTTATTTTTATTTTTTTTTCACTTGTTTTTTTTAAGTATTGTATTTGTATATTTAAATTTCAGCATATAGTTTGCAGTTAGGTTGTATCAGACATTGATCTCAATCATCTAACGATAGATTAAACAAAGAGTCTTCATCACCTTCATCGTCGGTTAAAATGGCCGAGAACCAAAATGAAAACCTATCTGCCCGAGATGAAAATTTAGTTGATCGGGTAGAATATGAGTCTCAGCATGGCGATCTTAATCATCCTATGACACTCAGATAATTCATGAATCCCACTAGGACAAGATTACCATCTTGTATTGTTTTCCCCCCAAATGCATCACGTTTAAATTTTAAACCAGATGTCATCCAACTTTTACCCACATTCCACGGTCTAGAATCAGAAAATCCTTATAAACACTTAAGGGAATTTAAATAGGTATGTAACACTTGCACATATCAAAATTACAACATGAATATAATTTGACTCAAGTTTTTTCCATTTTCTTTAAAGGATAAAACTCAATTTTGGCTGCAGAACCTTAGGTCAAAATCCATCAGAACATGAGATGATTTCCAATAGCAGTTTCTGAAAAAAAAACTTATCTCCCTCACAGGACAAACTCCTTTAAAAGGAGAATCACAACTTTCACACATGAGTCATGAGAATACTTTACCAATGTTGGGATAAATTTAAGGAGATGTTAAAATATTTTTCGATATTGCGGGGTTTGAAATATGGAGGTTGGTTTCCTACTTCTACGAGGGTTTAACATCCCAATGTAAACAAGTAGTGGAAATTATGTGTAATTGTGAGTTTAAGAATAAAATATCTGAAGATGCACTAGATTACCTAGAACACATAGCAGAGAATGCACAATAATATGACACAACTGACACTTATGAGTCGTTTGTAAAACCACAATCATCTGGTAAAAGTATGTTAAACCTTATAGAAGATCACATTTCTACTAAATATGCATCTCTAGCTAAAAAAGTCGAGGCATTAGAAATGAGGAAGAGTGATCATGTCAAGTCAATTCAAGAAGTTACATGTCAAATCTGTAATTCAAATAAACATGTCACAATAGTTTTATTAACCTTGTCAGCCCTGTAAGAATGTCTCCACAACCAAATCAGTTTCGTAAACACCTTTAAGAGACCAAATCCAAACTCATACTCCCAAACCTATAATTCTGGTTGGACAAACCATCCAAACTTCAATTGGATGAATGATATGTCGGTTCTCTAAGGTCAATCCCAAGATCATTTAAGCATAAAACATGTGTGAATACGCAAAGAAGTAACATAAATTATACTCACTTTGATCGGTAGAGTGGATGTGTTGAGAACAAAATTTTTGTTCATTTGAAGTTGCTCCTATTTGAATGATTGGTGTAGCTTCAAGCTTTGAAGTTTGATTCCAAACTCAATGGGAAAAGTTTCCATATCACATTTGTATGATTTTTTAAGTGCTAGCTCTAGGAAAAGTTTGCAACAAAATTTCCCCTTGTGTCTTTGTAACTCATGGCAAAGTATAAGAGATGAGAGGGAAAATGCTTTTCACGCCCAATGGTGAGAGAAGAGAAAAATGAGTGAAGTGTTTTTGATTTCAAAAATCAATGTAAAGTAATACCAAAATCCAAAGTTGGTATATGTCACTTACACATCAATTTTAATAATGCTTGTGTAAGAAACAAGCTAACAAAAAAATCCCACCAACTTCTATCAACCAAAAGTTGATAAAGTTGACTAGGTGATGTGACAAGTGGTGGGCCCCACTTGATTCAAAATCCGAGTGGGTCCGCAAACAAATTCCAGGCTTGAGTTCGTTAATTCCGAATTAACGAATTTTTCGTTACAATGTAATTAAATCAAATTTAATTAAATAATTATGCCTAGCAAAATTACTGTTAAAGTCGCTCGCGAATTAATTCTAAATTAATTCGTTCGCTCGAATTAAAATCCAATTTTAATTCCATTATGAAATCTAATCTCATTTAATATATCGAATATATTATTTAATCGATTAATTCCAAATTAATCGTTCTCTCTCTATTAATTGAATTTTATCCCAGATAAATTCTCGCCGTAATTAATCCTAGATTAATTTTCTCTCTCTTCTAATTAATCCCCGATTAATTATGTTCGAGTCATACGTCATCGGTGAATCTTCGGGAAGCGTCCCATGAGATCTCTGGATATGTTGGCAGTAAATCCGGTCGTCGGACTATCCGAACACATGCGTACCCAGTATCACGTTTTTACCGATTTACAAGACATGGTTGGTTTCTAGCAAAACACCGTGCCTACCCAATTCTCCAGAAATGTTCTTTAAGGAATATATAATCTTTGTCAGGCGTAGTATACGTAATATTGTATATTGCGATCCAGTATCTGATGTCACATGCAAGGCCTGAGGCTGGAATAGTGTCTGCCCCGTACGAAGCATATATCGGATCACAAGCAACTAGTCTCTATAATCGGATAATCATGACCTTGTCATATTATCCCGATAGTTGCAACATAATAGAGAACCAGTTCTGTATCCCTACATGATCATCATCTCCATATGACTGAAGTGATACTTCCGTCTTGACATCACACCCAATACACTACGATTCTCAATAAACTCAGAAGAGGCGTACACAGAACCTGTTAAAATCCCGGACGACCAAAACCAAAACGTATTGATTGTCGCAAGTATTAGCGATGCAAGTCTCAGGTTAAGACCAAATACACCTACCATGATGCTGATTCCCATAGACACATAGTCATACTACCAATGGGATTCTACGGGGTATATCCAGAGCGAAGCTGTTCTCGTACCATCGGTAAACACAACCTCCTATCACACTTGCATAAGTATCCAATACTTAAATATATGAGAACTATGTCATTATGCTCCCACAACGCGCACAAATGCAATACTAGTCTATTCCGCATTATCGATGTCCAGTCTCGATAATACTACGACTAGGGATATTTAATGATTAAACCTTTGTGGATTGATATCGTCTCATATCTTATTAATCTGGAACTAATCATAATGACTTTTATCATTTATATATATACAAGTAATCTAATTACAAAATGATAAAATAACAATTTCCTTTGTCACATAGTTAATTTGTACAAAAATCACAATGTCTTTTATAAATAGTGACTCTATGGGTCATAATTGTCCAATAACCTCCCACTAGGCCTATAACCAATCACTCAAGTATCTAACACATGAACTATGCACATGTTGCTCAAACTTTTGCTGAGGAATAGCTTTCGTCAGCGGAACTGTAATGATGTCCTCTGATGCGACCTTCTCGATCTTCACATCGCCACGATGTATGATCTAACGAATCAGATGGAAACGTCAAAGAACATGTTTGGATCGTTGATGAGACCGCGGTTCCTTAACATGCGCTATAGCCCCGTTATTGTCACAATACAATGGAACGGGCTCAGCTGCTAACGGAACTACTCCTAATCCAATTAGGAATTTACGGATCCAAACTGCCTCTTTTGCTGCTTCAGTTGCAGCAATATATTCCGCTTCTGTTGTTGAATCGGCAACAGTCTTTTGCTTGGAAGATTTCCAGCTTACTGCTCCGTTGTTTAAACAAAATATGTACCCAGATTGCGACTTACAGTCGTCTTTATCGGTTTGGAAACTTGCGTCAGTAAACCCAGTTACCTCAAGTTCTCCATTTCCATAGATTAAGAAAGCATTCATGGTTCGTCTAAGATACTTAAGGATGTTCTTAACCGCAACCCAGTGACCATCACCTGGATCGGCCTGATAGCGACTACACATGCTCAGAGCATAGGAGACATCAGGTCGCGTACATATTGCGTGTGTATGATAATACATGTCATAAATACATTTTATTGAAAAAAAATTATTTTGTTATTTTGTTTGTTTTTAGTCTTTAATAGTTAAGCATAAGTCCTATGATGATATTGTTTGTTTTAGGGTGAAATTTTAGAAACGATAAGTCATTTAATGTACTTTTATCTGATACTTTGAGTAGTTTATCTATGTTAGACTCTTAAGCACTTAACTATGGGTTTTTAGCAGTGGAAGCCTGAGTAATTGGCAAGATGACTAGTTGAAGAAATTGCATGTCGATGAATGACCATTTGCTTAGATGTCTATCCTGATTTGCTTGTGTTATGATGTACTGTGGTATGATTTAAAAAAATGAGAGAGAGAAAAAGACAAAGTCTCTAAAAGAAATAAATTTAACCACCTATAACCGATAATCGTGAAGCTACCCATGGGCGAGTATTAGGACCACCATGAGGAGAAATGATACCTTAAAGGGTAGGTGTGTTGAAAAAAAAAGAAAAGAAAAAAAATTCAAAAACGAAAAGCAAAAAGAGACAAGAAAAGAAAAGAAAAGAAAATCATACAATATTGAGCACAGAAAAGCAATTACAGAGTTTAATTGAGATATTTAGGTTGGTTTGACCCATCGATCCCAATTTTTAAAACGAAATCATTGAGTTGGCTTACCTAGGAATCAAGCTGTGAATGAACTTTTACACACACACTGTGAGTCTGGCTTAGATGATTTATTCAAGGACTCGGATTTGAGTTACGTTGAGTACTTTGAAGGTTCTCTGGTTTAATTACTAGGCATTCTTTGACGACAAAATTATGTGAAACTATTGGGACTATTTAATTTTTGTTTTTGCATGATTGTGTGTTTTGAATGACGTTTGTGGGTGTCGTCGCTGTAAGCCCTCACGAGACTATAACTCGTCAACTATGGACACCTATGGGTTTAAAGGCTTGTTGCATACGCTAAATGCAATCGTGATCCCTACGAAAGTGGCTTAGATAGTTTTTATTCATTTTTTATTTATTCAGTTTAGTTTTTATTTTATTTTGCGCTTGAATTGCTAGGGACTAGCAATAAGCTGGTTGGAGGTTGTGATAAATACAAGAAAATGTACTTTGAAACATCACTTATTCGAGTTTATTGTTCAGTATTTAATTATATATTTTATATTTTATTATATAATTTTATCATTATATTAATTTAGAAAATATTTATTATTTAAGATAATTTAATAATTTTTGTTTATCTTTATTATTTAGGAAATGACAAGAATAAAACAAATCCTTAAAGAAGAGGAAGACTTGGCAAAATAAACTAATCCTCTAATTCTATTTACTGCAAGGTGGCGTGAAAGAATTAATTTTATGAAGAGCTGGGCACGTGAACAAGTCATTAAAACAAAGAGAGGTAAAGCTGTGCGCAAACAAATTAAAAATAAACCAGAGGCAGTTTTGCCGAGAAGGAAAAACAGAAGCTGCAGTGCCGAGAGCTGAACAAAGAAGAAATATGAGCGCAAGCTGCGCAAGGCACAAAATACATACAAAAAAACAGAGGCAGGCCGAGAGCTTCATAGAAAAATATTTTGAGGAGAACTGCTGCCGAGAAGAAACGCAAACAGAAAGGTGGTGTGCGTGAATAGAGAAGTGCCGAGAGTGGAGAGAAGAAACCAGAGCGCAAGGCCGGGACTCGGAGTCGTAATAATTCAGAACGATATGTCTCTCCAATCCCAGGCTATTTTTATTTCTTTTATGGGGAACTAATCCCATAGGCAAAGTTAGGGATGAACTCTTGTGTTGGCTTTTATTATTTATGTTTTTTTATTCCTACGAGTACCTTTTAATCGTTTAATAAAAATTGATGTTTATTATTTTCTATTATCTTTTGATTTATTAATCCAGAAATTATGTTTTGTCAAATCCCATATAGATCTAGTCATGCTTCTTCTATGTGTGGTTTGCGAATTTAATTGTGACTGGTAAAAATCATTTTATGTGTTGGTCTTCTGCTGCAGTATTGCCTGAGGGTATATTGTAGACGTTAGATAGCTCGCAACGATGACTTTTGTGTGCTATTAACATAGAGAAAATAATCATTAATTACCTTAGAATTTGAATATGTGTAGAATTGAATATCTTCCAATTGTTGGTTTGGGATGTGAAACCCTCAATTGTGTAATAAAAGGAATCCATAACTAAATATAGGAGTTTGATACAAGAGGGATTCCCGACGCTTTACTGTTTTTCTCTACTGTTATTCTCTTATTATCTTTTCATTATTTTACCTATCTTTACTTTAATTACCAATTCTATCGTTTTATTTATTTAAGTTACTGTTAACGTTTTTGTTTGAGTAAATTAGTTCTTGTAACCATATCTCTGAGGAATCGACACCCCAGCTATACCGCGATAACCGCAAATTTTGATTACGCTCAAAAATAACTTGCGGTTATCGCAGTATAGCTGGGATGTCGATTCCTCAGAGAGATGGTTACATGAACTAATTTACTCAAACAAAAACGTTAACGGTAACTTAATAAATAAAACGATAAAATTGGTAATTAAATTAAAGATAAATAAAATAATGGAAAGGTAATAAAAGATAACAGCAGAGAGATATGACAAAGTATCAGGTATCCCTCTTGCATCGAACTCTTATATTTAGTTATTGATTCCTTTTATTACACAATTGAGGGTTTCACATCTCAAACCAACAACCGGAAAATATTCAATTCTACGCATATTAAATTCTAAGGTAATCAATGATTATTTTATCTATGTTAACAGCACACAAAAGTCATTGTTACGAGTTATCTAACGTCGACAATATACCCTCAGGCAATACTGCAACAGAAGACCAACACGCAAAACAACTTTTACCAGTCACAACTGAATTCACAAACCACACATAGAAGACGCATGACTGGATCTATATGGGATTTGACAAAACACAATTTCTGGGCTAAATGATCGAAAGATAATAAAGAACAATAACTATTAATTTTATTAAACGATAAAAGGTACTTAGGGAACCAAAAACATAAATAATAGAAATCAAACACAAGAGTTCATCTCTAACTTTACCTAGGGGATTAGTTCCCCATAAAAGAAATAAAAATAGCCTGGGATTGGAGAGACATATCGTTCTGAATTATTACGGCTCCGAGTCCCGGCCTTGCGCTCTGGTTTCTTCTCTCCACTCTCGGCACTTCTCTATTCACGCACACCACCTTTCTGTTTGCGTTTCTTCTCGGCAGCAGCTCTCCTCAAAATATTTTTCTATGAAGCTCTCGGCCTGCCTCTGTTTTTTTGTATGTATTTTGTGCCTTGCGCAGCTTGCGCTCAATCTCTTCACGCAGCCCCCTTCTTTTATAATACACGCTGAAGCTTCTGCTTCTCCTTTTTGTGTTGCCCTAGCAGCCTTTTTTTCTTTCCTTTTTTAATTAATCAAACAGCAGCCAACTCTTTTTTTTTTTTTTGCATGTTGAAGCTTTCCCTTTTAATGCCTTCACGTCAGAAGCTACTTTTCCTTTTTAATATGCACAGCAGCCTTTTTAATTTTTCTTTTGGTTCATGCACAGCCACGTCCCCTCTTTTTCATGATCAATCTATTGAAACCCTACTTCATCAGCTGGGCTCACGTCCATGTGTCCTTTTTACAATTTATTTTCCTTTCCAATTCCTACAAATAAATAAGAAAATCACTAAATTAGTTTAAATACTAAACACCTTCTAAAATAATATAATAAAATATGAAATATACAATTAAATACTGAACAATAAACCCGAATAAGTGATATTTCAAAGTACATTTTCATGCACTTATCATATATCATGGCATACATGATCGATCCGACTGCCGAAGCGAACGGGATCCGACTCAAGTTGTCTCTCTCATCTTGAGTTTTAGGACACATGTCCTTAGATAGAGTGACACCATGTGACACTGGCAACAATCCCCTCTTGGACTATTCCATGTTGAATCTCTTCAACACTTTGTCAATATACGTGCTCTAGGAGAGTCCAAGCAGCTTTCTAGATCTATACCGGTAGATCTTTATTCTCAGAATAAAGGCTGCTTCTCCCAGATCTTTCATGGAGAATTTTAATGAAAGACAAGCTTTCACCGATTGTAGCATGGGAATGTCATTGCCAATAAGCAATACATCATCAACGTAAAGGACAATGAAGGTTAGTGCGCTCTCACTAACCTTCTTATATACACAATGATCATCATCGTTTTGAACGAAATCATATTCTTTTATGATCTCATCAAAACAATGGTTCCAAGAACGCGATGCTTGCTTCAATCCATAAATGGATCGATTTAACTTACAAACCTTGTTTGCAAGTCTTGGTACGATAAAACCGTCAGACTGTTGCATATAAACATACTCCAAAACGTTTCCGTTAAGGAAAGCGGTTTTGACGTCCATCTGTCATATCTCGTAATCGAAATATGCAAAAATAGCAAGCATTATCCGAATGGATTTAATCATGGCAACAAGTGAAAAAGTTTCGTCGTAATCGACACCATGTCGTTGACGATACCATTTCGCTACAAGCCTGGCTTTGTACGTTGTATGTTGCCATCCATGTCAGTCTTCTTCTTGAAGACCCATTTGCAACCGATAGGCTTTACGCCTTCTGGTGCATCAACCAGTGTCCAAACTTGGTTGGTGTAAATGGAATCCATTTCGGATTTCATGGCATCTTGCCATTAACCAGAGTCGATACCTTGTATCGCTTCCTCATATGTAGCTGGTTCGTCTTCCTCAAAAAGATTAATATCCACATGAGGTGAGATCAGAAACCCATACCTCTCAAGTTATTTTCTGACTCTCTCCGACCCACGCGATTCTTGTGTAATCGAAGATTGTGGTACAATCTCATCCATGATGAATTGTTCATGTTCCGTTAAGGAATCGGTGCCTGGAACAGTATCACTCCGATTTTCATCGAGTTCTACTTTCCTCCCACTTACCACTGCATTTAGGAATTCCTTCTCAAGGAAAACCGCATGTAGAGCAACAAATACTTTGTTCTCATGTGTGTTGTAGAAGTAATATCATTTGGTTTCCCTAGGATAACCTACAAATAGACACTTATATGATTTGGGTTCAAGTTTGGTACCATCCAAACGTTTAACGTATGCCCAGCAACCCTAAATCTTCAGGAATGAGAAACCCGGTTTTTTTCCTGTCCATATTTCATACGGAGTCTGTTGAACAGACTTTGACGGAATATTGCATTGTTCAATGCATATCCCCAGAAGGAAATAGGTAGCTCAGTGCGACTCATCATTGACCTTACTATGTCTAACAAAGTTCGGTTTCTCCGTTTGGACACACCGTTTAATTGCGGTGTTCCGGGAGGAGTCCACTGTGAAAGAATACCATACTCTTTCAAGTAATCTAGAAACTCATTGCTTAAGTATTCTCAACCACGGTCCGACCGTAATGTTTTAATACTTTTACCGGTATGTTTTTCTACTTCGTGTCGAAACTCTTTGAATTTCTCATAATTTTCCGACTTGTATCTCATAAGATACACATAATCATAACGCGATGCATCATCCGTAAATGTTACGAAGTATTCATATCCACCTCTAGCCTGGCTAGACATGGGCCCACATACGTCACTATGAACGAGGGCTAATAGTTTGGTGGCACGTGCACCTTTACCGCTAAAGGGTGTTTTAGGCATTTTGCCTAATAAACAAGATTCGCAGACGTCATATGAATTTGGATCAAATCCGTCCAAGTACCCACTCTTTGAAAGTGTGGATATGCGAGTCTTGTTAATGTGTCACAGACTACAATGCCACATATAAGTTTCATCTTTTTTACTTAGTTTAAGCCTTTTGTTTGTTACATTATATGTTTGAGATTGATTTATATTCAAAATATAAAGACCATTATTCACATCAGCACTGCATATCTCCATATCATTTTTATACATAAAACACCCAGTGTTTCAAAAAACAAAAGTATACCCACATTGGGCTAATAAAGATACATATATAATATTCCTAGTCAAACTAGGTACATAATAACAGTCTGATAAGTTTAGTACATGCCCCGAGTGCAATTCCAAAATATAAGTTCCTACAGCCAAAACAGCGACCCTGGTCCCGTTTCCAACTCGTAGATCAATCTCCCCTGAGGTCAGTCTCCTGCTAATCTGCAGATCTTGCACATCAGTATATATATAAGTACCACAAACAGAATCAAAAATCCAATTTTTAAAACTAGAAGTAGACATGTTTATTTCTATAACAAACATATCTGAAGCCGGTGCCTTGCCCGCTTTGATTTCCTTTATGTGCGCCTTGTACTCACGGCAGTCACGCTTCCAATGACCCCGTTTGCCACACTGCATACATACATCTTGGGATTTTTCATTTGCCTTCCCGGAAGACTTTGACGATTTGGCCTTGCCCTTCTTCTTATTCTTCTTCTTATTTACACCTCCAGTAGCCTTCAGCCAAGCCTTGGGAGACCGAGATGTTTAAGCGAAGTGCGCCTCGTGCTTTTTGCCATTCAATAGCTCTTTTTCTGCTTCACGCAGCATTGCCATCAGCTCTCAAAAAGTATGGTCTTGGTTCATCATATTGTAGTTCATGATGAACCCGCTCCAGCTGTTAGGAAGAAACTGCAAGATCAAATCTATAGAAGTCTCAGCCTCAAAGGTTATGCCTAGCTGACCCATCTATTCAATGTCAGCAATCATCTGCGACACGTGGTGCTCGACAGATGTACCCTCTGACATTCGAGAGCGAAAGAGCTTCTTTTCTAATTCATACATTTACGATCTAAGGTTAGATCGATGAAGGTCCTTCAATTTTGCCATCATAGTGTAGGGATCCAATCCCTTGGTTTGGCGACGAAATTGAGGGGTCATCGCAGTGAGCATGACGGATTGAGCAGTTGAGTTGTCATCGCTATGAGTCTTCCAAAGCTCAAGCTTAAGTGGCTGCTCATTTCCGGGCTTAGGCCCGATATGTCTCTCTATCGTATAGAGCATCCTCTCAGCCTCCCAGTCAGGAAAGTTCGCGCCATTAAAGACATTTTCGCCCATGATAATGTCTCTAACCCCGATCTTTCCAGTCATCTTAATTGCAATAGTCTAACTATTTAATTAACGATTTTTGGGTACAGTCCAACTGTTACAAGAAAAATAATAAAATATTAGTCCAACTAATAAATATATATAATTGACGAAATAATTTGAAAGCGCGTATTTGGAAAGTATTTGAACGAAATTTCAAATTCAATACTAGCCTCCCACTATTTTTCGGCGAGCCTCTAACCCTCTGTTGAGTACTCGGGAAACCTAATTTCTTAGTGGGCTAGGATCCCGTTAAATAACACACAACCTTGACTTTGGCCAACAAGCTGTATGATATTTAACTAGGTAGATCTCTAAGATCAATTGGATCTCATCCAATTCCTTGATCCGGTAGGTGGACCTCCAAATCTGAAACATATATACTATATATATGCCAATATATCCATATATTTTCCTAACCATTTCCTCTGAATCAACTAAGCCTTGGCTTTGGCTCAACAAGCTTAATGATTCCAGTTAAGCGGGACTCATTGACCTTGGAAAATTTTGCAATCCATGTCGATGAACAAGAAGTGACCTTGACTTTGGCCAACAAATCACAACTTGCCCAAGACATGCGATATGGAACAAAGCTTTCATGGTTCAAACACATCCGCGATGGACATTGATCTTGACTTTGGCCAATAAACCAATGTCAATCTTGGATCTTGAGAAAGAACCATTCAATGGAAGGAAAACGTTTAATATTTGATTGAGGATTTTTCGCGTAATTGGCAACCAATTAATTATCTTTGATTAGGTCTCATCATACACCCTTAAGCATGCATTCTAAAAGCATAATAAGGCGCGATAAATAAATTAATAATGATATGCGGATGGATATCTCACAAATTGTTCCTAGAACAAATCACCCCATTTCCTCTCCCCGGCAAGTACTATTCTAACTTCTACCCAATTATATAATACAATAAATAAACCTCATTACATTGAGGGGAATTGGTGAGAATAGAATTACAAAGAGTCAAGAGATAACGGCTGGACACGCAGGTTCAATTTAATAAATTCTAAATTTATTACAATAATTTCCAAAATTCCCTCACCCATATAATATCCATCTGATATACATTATTCATACAATACATCCATGTATTCACACAAAGCATGTTATTCAATCAATCTAATCCAATTAGTTAATCTTTGAATTAAGTGATCATCTAATATTCAAACAACAATTTGATTTGCACGAGTCCAACTCGTTTGAGAATAAGTACTCAAAGTGCGTATTCTCGAATTATATCGAACTATAATTTTAAATCCGATTTAATTTGTATTCAATACTAATTCTTTATTTAATTCCAAATTAAATAATTACACTTTTAATATGCCTTTACGATTTAAATTCTAAATCTAATCTTAATGAGTCTCAAAGCCCAATTAACATCCAATGTTAATTAATTAAAGTCCAATGGGCTTTCAATTAATTTCTTAAGGCATGGACTTTGGCAACCAAAACCCAATAAGGAATCACCATTTGCCATAAAATTAATTTTGGCTCATTAGGCCCAATTAATTATTTAAAGGCCCATTTATTATATTTGGACTTAATGGTATGGTTTTAGGCCCAATTTGGATCCAATCCAATTGTCCTAAACCAACTTGGCCCAACCAAGCCCATTAGGCCCAAATATAACAATTTTAGCCCAATTCCAAATTAAGCCTAATTAATTAAATTCTAATATTCCAAATATCACAATTTATTTAATTAAAGTGTATAGCCATAATTAATTATTCAAATTAACATTTCCAAAATACCAATTTACATAATTAATCATGCTTTATCCTTTTCAATACATGTCCAACATTATTGAAGCAAAATCAACTCTAACATGCTTCAGCTCACGACAATATGGATATTTTTTCATTAATTTTGTTTCAATCCAATTAAATCACAAATCAATATATCCAAACATTTTAAACACATCTAATGGTCTAAAAATCAAAATCACCATGACATAAATGGCTTCTAACTCTCGGCCAAGGTAAGCAAATATAGGGAAAATTAATCCAATTTATTTTCTCAAATATTAAGATGCATA
>SKCR01054543.1:0-29602 GCA_019454045.1 Zanthoxylum bungeanum | reverse complement strand
AAAACCCTAAATTACCGTGAGTGATGAAGTATGAAAATGATTGATTTTTTGATTCAATTGTGTTGGACATAAGTTGATGATGATAAGCATAATTAATTGAGTAAATTAGTGTTTTGGAAATGTTAATTTGGATAATTAATTATGGCTATACAGTTTGATTAATTTAATTATGAAATTTGGAATTTTGTGATTTAATTAATTGTGCCAAATTTGGAATTGGGCTTGAAAAGTTGTATTTGGGCTTAATGGGCTTGGTTGGGCCAAGTTTGGTTTAGGCTAATTGGTTGGATCCAATGGGCCCAAAACCATATCCATAAAGTCCAAATATAATTAAAATGGACCTTTAATTTTAATTGGGCCTAATGAGCCTAAATTGGTTTCTTGGCAAATAAGGGTGATTCCTTAAATGGGTTTTGGCATTTGGGTTTGATCCATATTGACCAAAAGTCGATGCCTTATGAAATTAATTGAAAGCCCATTAGACTTTAATTAAATTGACATTGGATGTTAATCGGGCTTTGAGACCCATAACGATTAGATTTAGAATCTAAGTCGTAAAGGCACATTAAAAAGTGTAAATATTTAATTTAGAATTAAATAAAGAATTAGTATTAAATACAAATTGAATTGGATTTAATATTGTAGTTTAATATAATTCGTGAATTTGTACTTTGAGTACTTATTCATAAAACGAGTTGGACTCGCGCAAAATCAAATCGTTGTTTGAACATTGGATTGTCATTAATTTTCAGATTAATTAATTGGATTAGATTGATTGATAACATGCTTTGTGTGAATACATGGATACGATGTATGAATAATGCATATCAGATGGATATTAGATGGGTGAGGGCAATTTTGGAAATTGTTGTAATAAATTTAGAATTTATTAATTGGACCTGCGTGTCCAGCCTATTACCTCTTGACTCTTTGTATTTCTCTTCTAACCTATTCCTCTCAATGTAAATGAGGTTTATTTAGAAGTGTTATGTAATTGGGTAGAAGTAATACTTGTGTTAGCGGGAGAGAGGAAATGGAGAGATTTGTTCTAGGAACAATGTGTTAAATATCCATCCGCATATCATTATTATATTTATTTATACGCGCCTTATTATGTTTTTAGAATGCATGTTTAAGGGTGTATGATAATGAGACCTTAACAAAGATAATAAATTGATTGCCAATTTACGCGAAAAACCCTCAACACATATTAAGCGTTTTTCCTTCCATTGAGTGATTCTTACTCAAGATCCAAGATTGGCACTGGTTTGTTGGCCAAAGTCAAGACCTTTGTCCATCGCGGATATGTATGAATCATGAAAGCTTTGTTCCATATCGTGTGTCTTGTCTAAGTTGTGATTTGTTGGCCAAAGTCAAGATCACTTCTTGTCCATCGACATCGATTACGAAGTTTTCCATAGTCAATGGGTTCCACTTAACTGGGATCACTAAGTTTGTTGTGCCAAAGCCAAGGCTTAGTTGATTTAGAGGAAAATTGTTAGGGAATATATTGGATATATTGGCATATATAAGATATATGTTTCGGACTTGGATGTCCACCTACTGGATCTAGAAATTGGATGGGATCCAATTGATCTTAGAGATCTACCTAGTTAATTATCATACAATTTGTTGGCCAAAGTCAAAATTATGTGTTATTTAACGGGATCCTAGCCCACTAGGAAATAAGGTTTCCCGAGTACTCCACAGAGGGTTAGAGGCTCGCCGAAAAATAGTGGGAGACAAATATTAAATTTGCAATATTCGTTTAGTTACTTGCCATACGCGCTCATTTCAATTTTTCGTCATATAAATTAATATATTAGTTGGACTAATATTTAATCATTGTTTTACATAAACAGTTGGACTGTATTCAAACTATTTCAATTAATAGTTGATTTTATAATTGGATTATAGTAATCAATATAATTGAATTTAATCAATTAAATTATAGTTGATTATATAGTTAGACTATAGTAATCATTATAATTAATAGTACCTAAAATCGTTGATTTGATAGTTAGACTATTGGAATCAAGATAAATGAAAGTTAGCGTTTAGAACATAATCTTGGGTGAAAATGTCATTAAACGGCTTTAATTTTCAGATTGAGAATAAAATCTCAGGATAGTCGTGGAGACCGAGAAGTTAATTTATTTGATAGAGTAACGTCTCGAACCTAAGCCCGGAGTTGAGCAAATGATAGAACATGATATTTGGAATATTCATGTGATGATAACTTTAGTGCTTAATCTGTTATGCTTGCCACAAAGACTCCTTAATTTCTTATTCAGAACTAAGGATTAGATCCTTATAGTATGGTAATGAAATTGAAGGATCTTCATAGATCTATCCTTAGATCTTAGAAGAACAAATTGCAATAGAAAACTCTTGGAGAGTTAATGGCTATACTCAAGGAGACAAAGCCAGAGTTTGCAATGGGCAAGAAGCGCAAGACGCGTCTTACTTCGACATCCTAGAAGGCCAAGGCTTGGCCAAAGGCTTGGCCAAAGGCTTCTGGGGTGTGGAAAAAGGGCAAAGGCAAAATCATCATAGTCTTCTAGGAAGACAAAAGACATATCCCAAGATGTCTGCCTAAACTGTGGCAAACGGGGTCACTGAAGCGTGACTGCCGTATGGACAAGGCAGACATAAAGGAGTTGAAGACGGGCAAGGCTCCGACTTCAAATATGTTTGTCATAAACATGGTCGCTACTAGTATTAAAATTGGATTTTAGATACTGAGTGTGGTACATAAATATGTACTGATGTGCAGAATCTGCTGACAAGCCGGATACTGACTTCAGATGAGATTTATCTACGAGTCGAAAATGGGACGAGAGTCGCTGTTTTAACCGTAGAAACCTAAGTTTAGGAACTACCCTTCGTGTATGTACTTAAATTAGGAAACTGTTACAATGTAACTAGTTTGACTAGAAACATTATCTCTATATCAGAGTATAATCCGTTGCGGATATACCTTTATATTCTAGAACACTAAAGTGTTTTATTTTATAAATATGATATTAAGATAAACACATTAGATGTGAATAACAGTATTTATATTTTGAATATAAATAAATCTCAAACGTATAACATGACAAACAAATTGCTCAAACCGAATAAATCAGTTGAGACTTATACGTGGCATTATTGTCTGGGACATAATTAACAAGACTCGTATATCCACACTTTCGAAGAGTGGGTACTATGACAGATTTGATATTATTTAAATGATGTCTACGAATCTAGTTTATTAGGCAAATTGCCTAAAACACCTTTTACTTGGTAAAAGTGCAAATGCCACCGATCTGTTAGCTCTCGTTCATAGTGACATAAGTGGGCCCATGTCTAGCTAGGCTAGAGGTGGATATGAATACTTAGAAACCTTTACGGATGTTGCATCGCGTTATGGTTATGTGTTTCTTTTGAACACGGATCAAAAACTTTTGATGAATTCAAAGAGTTTCGACACGAAATAGAAAAACAGACCGCTATAGTATTAAAACTGTCACGGTTAGACCATGATAGAAAATACTTAAGCAATAAGTTTATCAAATACCTGAAAGAGTATAGTATTCTTTCATAGTGGACTCCTCCCAGAACACCTTAGTTTGACGATGTGTCCGAACAGAGAAACCAAATTTTGTTGGACATGATAAAGTTAATCATGAGTCGCTCTGAGCTACCATTTCCTTCAAAGGATACACATAAATCAGTGTAAAACTTATTTTGAATAAGGTTCCATAAGAATCTGTTAGACAGACTTCATATTAGATATGAACAGGAAAGAAACTGGGTTTTCTCATTCCTGAAGATTTGGGTATGCAAGGCATATGTTTGGATGATACTAAACTAGAACCCAAATCGGATAAGTGCCTAAGTTTGTAGGTTATCCTAGCGTAACCAAAGTATAGTACTTATACAACTCACAAGAGAACAATGTAATTGTTGCTCACCATGCGGTTTTCCTAAGATGAATACCTATATGCAGTGGTAAGTGGGAGGAAAGTAAAATTCGATGAAAATCAGAGTAACACTATTCTAGGCACTGATTCCTTAATGGAACACAAACAGTTCATCAGGGATGAAACAGTACCATAATCTTCGAATACACAAGAACCGTGCAAGTCGGAGAGAGTCAGAAAACAACCTAGGAGGTATGGGTTTCTCATCTCACCTCGTAAAGATGTCAATCTTATTAAGGAGTACGAACTGACTACGTATGAGGAAGTGATACAAGGTATCGACTCCCTACTACGGCAAAGTGCCATGAAGTCCAAAATGGATTCCATGTATATCAACTAATTTTAGACACTAGTTGATGTACCAGAAGGCATTGTGCCTATTGGTACTATATAAGTCTTCAAGGAAGACATACATGAATGGCAATATACCAACGTACTAAGCTAGGCTTGTAGCGAAAATGTATCGTTATCAACATTGTGTCGATTACGATGAAACCTTTTACCGTTGCCATTGTTAAATCCATTTGGATAATGCTTGCTGATGCTACATGTTTCATTTATGAAATATGGCAGCTGAATGTCAAAATCGTTTTCCTTAATGGAAACCTTTTGGAGGATGTTTATAACATCCTGACGGTTTTGTCATACCAAAACGAGCAAACAAGGTTTGCAAGTTAATTCGATCCATTTATGGATTGAAGCAAGCATTGCGTTCTTGGAACAATCATTTTGATGTAATCATAATGGTATATGATTTAATTCAAAACGAAAATGATTCTTGTGTATATAAGGAGGTTAGTGGGAGCGCACTGAAAGTGACTGTCCTATAAAATGATGACATATCATTTCTTGGAAATGATATTCCCATAATACAATCGGTGAAAGCTTGGCTTTCATGAAAAATTCTCCGTAGAATTCTTGGAGAGTCAACCTTTATTCTAGGAATAAGGATCTACTGGGATAGATCTAAAAGTTGTTAACACTCTCCGAGAACTCGTACATTGAAATAAATGTACGCGACCTGGTGTCTCATATGTTTTGAGCATGTGGAGTCACAATCAGGCCAATCCAAGTGATAGTCACTGGATTGATGTTAAGAACATCCTTAAGTATCTTAGATGAACTAAGGATGCTTTCTTACACTATGGAGAATGAGAACTTGAAGTGACTGGGTTCACCGTTGCAAGTTTCCTAACCGATAAAAACGACTATAAGTCGTAACAAAGGTACTATACAGTTTGAATAACGGAACAGTAAGCTGCAAATCTTCCTAGCAAGGTATTGTTACCGAATAAATAACAAAAGTGGATTATTGCTGCAGCTGAGGCAGCAATAGAAGCCTTTTAGATCGATAGTAATCCTAATCAGATTAGGAGTAGTTCTGTTAGCAGCTGAGCTAGGCTTCAGCACAGGCTAAAGAATTAATGGTCTCATCAACGATCCATATATATACTTCAAATATTCATCTGATTCGTTCGAATCATACATCGTGGCGATGTGATGATCAATAAATCGCATCAGATGATAACACTGCAAATCCGCTGACGAAAGCATTTTCTCAGCAGAAGTTTGAGCGAACCGTATATAGTTCGGGTGTAGGACACTTGAGTAATTGGCTATAGGCCAAGTGGGAGATTGTTGGACAATTATGACCCATAGCATCACTATTTGTACAGATCATGGTGTTGTTGTACAAATTAACTATGTGACAAAGGAAAATGCCCTTTTATCATTTGTAATTGGATTACCTAGATGTATAAATGATAAAAGGTCCATATGATTAGTTTCGGATTGAGATGATATGAGACAGTATCAATCCACGAAGGTTTAATCATTAAATATCCCTAGTCGGAGTATTATCGAGATTGGACATCGATAATGCGTAAAAGACTAGTATTACACTTGTGCGCGTTGTGGGAGCATAACTGCATAGTTATCATATATTTGGGTATAGGATACTCATGCAAGTGTAATAGGAGGTTGTGTTTACCGATGGTACGGGAACAGCTTCGCTCTGGATAGACCCCTCGGAATTCCATTGGTAGTATGACTATGTGTCTATGGAAGTCCAAATCAGGGTAGGTGTATTTCGTCTTAACCTGAGACTTGCACCGCTAATACTTGCGACAATCAATATACTTTGGTTTTGGTCGTCCAGGGCTTTAACAGGTTCTGTGTATGCCTCTTCTGGGTATATTGAGAATCGTAGTGTATTGGGTGTGATGTCAAGATGAAAGTATCACTCCAGTCATAGTGGAGATGATGATCACAATAGGATACGGAAATGGTGCTCTTTTATGCTACAACTATCGGGATAATATGACTAGGTCATGATTATCCGATTATAGAGACTAGTTATTAGTGATCCGATATGTGCTTCGTACGGGGCAGACACAATTCCATCCCCAGGCCTTGCACGTGACATCCGATACTGGATCGTAATACGTAATACTACGTATACTACGCCTGATATAGATCACTTATTCCTTTAAGAATATTTCTGGAGAATCGGGTAGGCACGGTGTTTGCTAGAAGCCAACCATGTCTTGTAAATCGGTAAAAACGTAGTACTAGGTACGTACGTGTTCGGATAGTCCGACGACCGGATTTACTGCCAACATATCCGGGGATCTCATGGGTCGCTTCCCGAAAATTCACCGATGACGTAAGACTTACACTTTATTATTAATTATAAGAGAGAGAAAATTAATCTGGGATTAATTACGAATATATTTTATCTGGGATAAAATATTATTTAAAGAGAGAGAACGATTAATTTTGAATTAATCGATCAAATAATATATTCGATATATTATACGAAATCGGATTTCAACGCGGAATTAAAATTAGATTTTAATTCGGGCGAACGAGTTAATTTACAATTAATTCGTCAGCGATGTGAATAGTAATTTTGCTAGGCACAATTATTTAATTAAATTTGATTTAATTACGCCGCAACGAAAAATTCGTTAATTCGGAATTAGCGAACCCGAGCCCGGGAGTGTTTGCGGGCCCACTCGCATTTTGAATCAAATGGGGCCCACTTGTCACATCAAGTCACATCACCTCTCTTTCACCTCACTTTATGGTTGATGGAAGTTGATAGGATTTGATGGTTGAGTGCCAAACACACAAGTGTTAAATTGAATGACATTTACCATTTAATTCAATTTTTGGTATTTGACTTTTAATTTAGTGTACTAGATACACAACACACAACAACACAAGACTTCTCACTCTCTCCCTTCTCTCCCAATTCGGCCTAGGGCCAACTTTTTCCTCTCCAAAAACTGCCATTGCCGAGAGTTGAAGAAGAAGCTTAGGAAGATTTGTGGCAAATTTTCCAAGGTGCTAGCACACATTAGGAGTCTTACGAAGGTGATAGGGAAACCCACCAATGGGCATGGAATGCACACCCAAGCTTGGAGCTTGGCCGAACAAATGGAGCACAAAAGGAGGGCTTTGTCGTGAGCTACATGGAAGGAAAAGCTTGAAGATTTTTGTTGTTCCTCGCATCGCAAAAGCCGATCAATGTAAGTATGATTCGGCCATACTTCTTTTGAGTATTCACACATGTTTCATTACTTGAATGATCCTTGGGACTAATCTAGAAACCCAACAGTGCGAACACAAAATTGGATTATATATCAAATATCAAGCATGAATAATGTAATGGATGAAGCATCAGACCCGCTCTAATACCATTTTTGTTGGCGATTTGGGCGATGGGGCTCAGCGGAAGCACGGGTCCGGGCGAAATCATATTTTAAAACTTTTTCAAAATACCGAATAAATTATTCAATATCTAATATGAATAATATATTCATATTTCACCTAAACCTATTTATTCAATATCAAATATTGACATAAACAATGTTGAAAACTCGCGAAACTTTTACGAAAACCGTTTTTCCGCAAAATTGCCTAAAACGTGTTTTTGACCGAACCGACTACCCGACACTTATGGAAACTGCCCATATCAGATCCAATAGTTTCAGGAAAGTTCATGGGCTGCCCAAATAATGACGGATTCACTGTTTGCGCAGTCGTCACCCGGTTGGCTCGAAATCCACCCGGTAACGCCGTTTTTGGCCGTTTTCGCTTATTTCAACTCCGAAACACTTTCCGGAAATTGTGCGAACACCCAAAATGCATTCATAACATTAATTTAACATCAAATACATCAATATATACACTGAAAATTCCAGATCAGATCCAGAAGGTAAATTGACCAAATTTTCATGATTTAATCCAATTTTATCCAAGATTAATCTAATTAATCCAACACCAAAGAAGTCCCACCACATATGAACAACTCTAGAAAAATTCTAGGCTTTTTAGAGTGGATCAACAACTCTAGAATGTCGACTATGATTTCCAACAATAAATTGATTAAATTAGAAACAAACTACACTAATTAGTTCCAATTAAGCTTCACACATGCATAAATCCTTCCAATCCACCATCAAACAACAAAAGCCCCAAATTATAAAAGAAAAAAAAAACCCTAGAATCATACTTGTTCATCAAGAAAACAAGAAGCATGCTTTCAAGCTCAAAGGAATATTGAATTACCTTTAACTCCCAAAATCCTCCAAACTTTTTCTTGATTTTTCTTCCTTTTTCTTTCATGCTTTGATCAAAAAAATTTATGGATTTTTGTTCTTGTTGTTTCAGCAATTGGAGAAGACAACAAGAGAGAGAAAATAATTTTTCCATTTTAAAGAAGTAGTGGCCGAAAATAGTGGTCAAAGGGGGCAATTTTGTCTTTCCAAATTTAATCAAATTAAATAATAATTTCACTTTATTTTAGCCAATCAAATTAGGACATAATAAAGTGTAATCAAACTCATTCCAAGTGGTCCAATTAAAACTCACCATGTATAATTCAAATAATGACAAATGGATAAGCTTTAATTTTAATTATTTAACTATTAAATAATCAAACAATTAATTTACACCCATATATGTATTTTTATTTTCATTAAATAACAAATATATATATTTATGGCATGTGTCAAAATCTTATTTGATGAATAATTAATGTGTATCTAATTGTATTATGTATCAAATACAAATGCACAGTAATTATTAGCGGACAAAATCTCCTAATGTATATGTTATCGTTTAACCGATTAAACGATCCGGATTAACTCATTTAATCCGATGAAGTATTATGAATAATTCGTATTATTCATATCGAGTTTCCCAAGTGCTCGATGAGTACACTTCATATTGTGGGACTCTATAAGTTTATGTTTATTCGTCACGAAATCTAATTTCTTGTCCATAATCCACCCACTCATGGATTATGACGACCACGAATAATCTCGGTAAACTATGCAAGCCGAGGTCATAGCATAGATATATCCCTCCGTCACAGGCCATCCGTATTATACTTGGGATATAGATCAGAACGTTAAATTCTTTCGGTATAATACAGTCGACTTTCAATTTACGATCTCTAAATAACATTCAAAACTAATTTCCGAAGTTATACCATGGATTTACTAGATCGTAAACACGTGCTGGATGTCTATGCCCTGTACACAAGACTGACAGATCCTGTCTTGATACGCACCGGATAACATGAGCATCATTCCACACCCAACGACCAGACGGAGGTCTGATCATGAATAGATCATTGACGTGACTGCCATAAAAGTGTGGAGGATAACTCATAAATCCCACTGTGGTATCTCAAGTCGAAGGACCACTATGCTCGCTCAACTCAAGAAGGTTCTTATTGACGTTGGTGTACCATCTATTAGGAAACCTTAAGTGATTCGTTCAGTGTCTTATCAAATAAACACCTACATGTCTATACGAGTCTCCCGAGACTCATGGTTCATTGGGATGAACCATCAGACTAAGTCACGATATACGATATGTACTGGTCTCAGCGGATTTTACTAACCGACCCGTGTTAGTAAATCTTGACCAGCAACTTTATTTAAGGATATACAACTAATAATATGCTTCCCAATGTCAATTACAAACTACGTTGTAACCGTGCACTATACTGTAAATCCTAGAGTCTTTGTCTAATATACACGTATCACTGAATCAGATTTAGTTTTGATCTAATCATAATCAAATATATAATCGCAATTAGATCGAATAAGCGTATAAAAGACAAGGGTGCTACCGTAAAATTAGTAATATTATGGAAAATTGAATCGCTCGTATTATGAATCAGACATAAATACGATCCGGATTGGCACTCTGAGCACCAACCCTAACAAATACAACCAGCTCTTAGCTCTATCCTTAAGGGCAAAGGGGAATAACTTAAGTCTAATTGTGTCAATGATTCTAAATCGGTCATGGAAGGTTGCTACTACCTCTTCAAATTCTCTAATGTGCACATAAGGATTTTCGCTCTCTAAATCGTGAAAAGTTGGGAGATATTGTATAATCCCAGGTTTAAAATATATGTGGGGTGCATTAGGAGGGAACATTATGAACGAAGGTGTGGCTGTGCGAGTTGGGTGGAGGTACTCTTCAAGAGTCCTTATGGGTGGTCTCTCATATTCACTTATATTATGTGCGCTAGACGCGGATGGTTTGGCAAAAAGATTTTCAAATATGTGTTCTGAATCTGAAATTGAATCTTCATGTTCTATTCTAGCAAATCTACCCAACTGATCCCTAAGTCTAGGCATGCAATTAAACTCAAATAAATAAATGAATAAAAAGAATAAACTAAAATTAAAATTGAAATAAAATAAACAAAAATAAATAATAAATAAATAAAAATAACAAAAGTTAAAGAAGGAACGAAGTTACCGCTTTGTGTTTGACCAAGCAAACCTGCTCCTTTAGATTGTAAACCGTCTCCCCGGCAACGATGCCAAATTTTGATTACGCTCAAAAGATACTTGTGGTTATCACAGTATAGCTGAGGTGTCGATTCCTCATAGAGATGGTTACAAGAACTAATTTACTCAAACAAAAACATTAGCAGTAACTTGATAGAAAGAGATAGATTGATTTGATAAAGTAAAGTAAATACTATAAAAAGATGTTGAAGAATATTAGTAGAGATATATGGCAAAGCATTGAGAATCCCTCTTGTATTAAACTCATATATTCAGTTATTGATTCTTGTTATTACTCAACTGAAAATTTCACATCCCAAACCAACAGTCGGAGGATATTCAATTCTACGCATATTCAACTCTAAGTTAATCAATGATTATTTTCTCTATGTTAAAATCACACAAAAGTCATCATTACGAGCTATTTAACGTTGACAATATACCCTAGGCAATACTGCAGCAGAAGACCAACCCATAAAAAAACTTTACCAGTCACAACTGAGTTTGCAAATCACACATAGAAGAAGCATGACTGGATCTATATGAGAGTTGACAAAACACAATCTTTGGGCTCAGAAATCGTAAGATAATAAAGAACAACAACCATCAATTGTATTAAATGTTAAAAAGTACTTTAAGAATCAACAACATAAATATAGAAATTCAAATACAAAAGTTCATCCTTAACTTTGCCTATGAGATTAGTTCTCCATGCGGAATAGAGATACAGCTTTGATAGATCGGAGAGACATCATATTTTCCTTGAAGTTCTTCGTTCTCCTCTATTGATTTAATGTTTGTGGCTATTTGTTGTGTGTTTCTCCTCTTGTTTCTCCTCCTTAGGGTTTGGACGAAGTTAGCTTTTATATAGGGAAGCCTCAAAATCATAATACGCATCAAAGACATCAAAAATCAGGGTTTTGGGGTATCTGGGGCGCTACGGCGCTGGTCTTTGGGCTCTGGGGCGCCAATCCTGCGGGAAAATGTATGGGTGCTGCTTACTGGGGCGCGTCACGACGCCGGTGATTGGCACGACGTGCGACTTGCTAGACTAGTTTTTGCTTTCTTCGTTTCCACTCTTCCTGCGTGCTTTCGATGTGTCCGTAATGTCCCGAAACACGCGTAATTGATCCAAACTTCATATTCCATTGCTCCTAATAACAAAACACAAAATAAACTCTAATTAAGATTAAATATAAGATAATTAAGCCGAGATAGCGATGTTCAAAGTACAATTTCATGCACTTATCACTTAGGGCAACCCGATACCCAAGAGAATGCCTTTAATTCAAGTTGAGCATGTTGCGGGGGGCACAACTTACACGACCCTCAACATGCCATTATCTCAGATAGCTCGGGAAATAAAGGACATATGGTTGTTAACGGAGCCTGACTCGAGAAGGTTTCTGACACACTCACAAAGTGGTTCTTTTACTCTCAAGTATAAGAATGTCAAAGTAATAAAATAACACGGTAAGTCTAAGGTCGATCCATAGGGAATAGATTTAATAAGATAAAATAATAATTCAAGTGACAATAAAAATAGTGAATTGTTTGAAGTGATTGGAAATTTTTAAATTAAATTACAACAATAAAATAAAATATTGGGGCGAGGGGATCCACTTTCAATATTTCAAATTTAGAAATCTTACATTTTATAATATATAAATTGTCAATATTACACATTTAATTTATTTCAGGAATTAATTATGCCAAATAAATAAAACCATCCACAAAGGCGGTGATAGTATTTGTCTATAACAAGTCCAGTCATGTACTCAATTATGCCAAATAAATAAAACCAACCATATAGGCGGCAACAAAGTTTTCAATAATAAATCCAGATTTAAATTAAATATTAATTAGATTATAATTTATATATTATAATATAAATAAGATTAATTTATATTTTTATATTAAAAGTTTCATCATTTACCCCAACAAAATGAAATTAGCTACTCATGATTTGAATAAAAACACCCATAATTTTATTACTGAAAGAAAAAGAAATTACAAGAATTTTTTTTTAAAAACATAAAATACACATGAGCTAAAACTCCAAAAATTTTCAGAGAGAATTTTGAAAATCAGACTGAAAGGTGGATTGGCCATATTTATTTATTTATTTATTTATTTCTTTCTTTCTTTCTTTCTTTTTTTCTTTAATAATTATATATAACTCACTTTGAAATTTTCATCAATTTCAGCCTTGAAAACTTTAGAACTGAAAAATCTTGTAAACATCAAAGTTGGAGATATTTGAGTCTTCTTTCATCTGGAACTAGAATCACCTCAATCTGATATCAGAGTAAAAAGTTATGGCCAAATTATAAAAATTACGCTAAGTTGGAATTTCCGAAATTATACACAGTTTGAACATTCTTTTAAGTTTTTAGTCTCCAAAATTTAAATGTCACGTCCATTTTTCTAGTTATACATCCAAAATATTATTTCACCTACATAAGAAATAAAAATTACAATAAATATATAAAACATAAATTTAATTATTATTTTACAAATGTGCTAAATTAAGAGGATTAATAAAACTACAAATGTAAAATTATTAATTTTTCTTTTAATAAATGTACATTTTTTAGTGTTCATCACCCCCCCCAACCAGCTTATTACTAGTCCCTAGTAATTTAAGTGAAAACTAAAAAGACATATTGTTATCCAAGATAGTAATTGTTTCATTTCTTTCTAAATTATCAAATAAGTAAATTCTCCTGTACTTCTTACCAATCCTTCATACACACATAAAATAAAGTATCAATCAATTCATTATACCCACAATATTCACAGGACTTGTTGAAAATAGAGTAATATTTTTGTCCTAAAGTTATATCAGAATTCACACCTTTTGGCAATGGTAATTTATTTATATAAAAAAATAGTTTTATTTTGAATAATAATACATCTTCAATCCTTGTAACGAGTTTTGGGTCAGTGACTCCCAAACCAGTTAACTTTAGGGCACTAGGTGTTAAGACACCCTTACAGACTTAATTGCTCTGATCTTAGATGTTAAAAAGAAGAAGTGTCTGATTTCCTTAAGCTTTCTCTTTAACCAATGTAACGAGCTTTGGGTCAGTGACTCCCAGACCAGTTGCCTTAGGGCACTAAGTGTTAAAACACCCATACAGACTTAATTGCTCGAGTTAGAGAGGCTACGAAATCAAACTTATTCAAACATATATTTTTCTTACAAACTCAAGCTCTACCGTTTTACGCGAACAATCACTGCTTATTGAGGCAAGATGTCTGGTTACTAAGTAAAAGCTTGATTATTATTATCATCTTTTTTTAAACTAACTCAAGCTATATCGTTTTACGCGAACAATCACTACTTACTGAGACAAGATGTTCGGTTACTAAGTAAAAGTATGGTTATTATTTTTTGAATAAAAACACAAATTCCACTGTCTTTAGGTGCTACCTCCAACAAACTAGATATCTGGATATTATAAAATTTTCACTTATAACCCATGATCATATGTTACCGTGTATATTGATAATACATGTCAAATGAGCATAAAGAGATCAAATTTAATCAATATTATGGATAATTCATAACTTCAAATGATTCAAAAAGAAATGAACAAAAATAACTTGTTACGAACATTTAGATGTGTCTCAAGAGTGAAAACTCCTTACATTGTCGTCTTTGGACAATAATTCCACTTGGTTAGTCAAAATTTTATTGTTAGTTTATGTGTAATTTTTTTTTTGAAAAGCACAAGAGAAAATCAACACAAAATATTTTTTTACTATACACAAAATAACAACAAAGCAAAAATAATATAATAAAAACTTTTTTTTTTACATAAAACATTAACACGAAAACGAAAATATTTTTTTTGAAAGAAAAACACAACAATGAAACATAAAAACGAAAACTATCTAGTCAACTATCATCTCCCCTCAACCAAATTGAGACATTATCCCCAATGTCTGAATAAGAAAAAGTAGAGTTTAGAAGACATCACCTGGTTAGTGTGGAAATGACAATTGAATCTACGACTATTTAAAATAAAAAAGTTACAAATTAAGATTCAAGTATATTCTACGCTTCTTGCCACGATTGTTATCAGACCAGTTCAACTTGGAAAGATTTAGGTCGATTTTTGGTTCATAAGGTAAAAGTTGGTCAATTAATTCATTAACTTTTCTTGAAGTTAGGACGATTTCTTTTACTGGTTTCGAAATGAACCTAAGTCGTTTGGCATCCTCAAGAAATACTAAAAGAAAAAAGAAAAAAGTTATCAAATTAAGTAGTGCAATGGGATTTCGGTGAATGTTAAAGTTCGCCAATGACGCAACTGTGAATATTTCCTCTAACGTGCCCAACCCACTTGGTAAAGCAATAAAAGCGTCAGCATGATTAATCATTTCAGTAAGTCTTTTAGACATACCTGAGACAATGTATTCTTCTTCATTTTATTTTTCGATGAGTTTTTTCGTTTGCCAAAGGTTTTGGAATGATCACCAAAACTTGACTGTCACTTTCTTGCACGACCTTTGAAACATAACCCATCAATCCAAGATTGCCACCGCCATATACTAATGCATGTTTCTTTCCGCCATAACTATACCCAATTCCTTTACAGCTTCAACAAATTCTGGTTTATTTCTATAGTAAGTTCCACATAACACACAGATATTATTGACTTGTCGTCTTGAAGTTTTTTTTCCATTTTTGTTCTCTCACTTATCTGGATGTGTCGAAGAGAGAAATGACAAGCTGTATTTATGGATCCTGAAAAAGGGTGAGTAATAAAAGCACTAGTACTTGCAAAATGATAATTGTCAAATGAATAATAAAATAAATCGTGAAAGTCAAAAAGTTTAGATACTGCCGGTAATATTAAAATAAATGAAATCAAAACAGTAAATTAAAGTAAATCAAAACTTTTATTTAAAGTAAAAGAAATTAAAGTAATAAATTGAAACAATATGTACTGGTAGTTGTGATTGCGGCTCACATCTTCCTCTGGTTTTACGTCCAGTAATGGCTTGAACGCTTTTATGGGTCGAGGATATGCTTCCCATCCAATTTTCTTATAAATTGATAAATAGGGTATTTTAAAGTCAGATTCCCGAGACTATATTGTTTTCTTTCTTTTTGAAATTGTGTATGCAAATTGTGAATTACTTGATGAACTTGCCCATTATGATGTATCTCAAGAGTCAATGATATATCATCTAAAGACTCCTACTCAAGCCATCTCTAATGAATTGAATATTATCTTCGCGATTATCAGACACCATTCCTAAAGAACGATAACGAGTGTTGCACGTCCAGCGTGCATATTTATAACAAACACCTAATTGTTTAGCTCTTCGTTTCTTAGCATAGGTGTTTTTCCCTAAACCAGACATGTAATGACTCACCTACCAAGCAACACCTTGCTTCAATTACCCAATAAATATCACTAGGAATACCATTGATCATAAGAAACCTCATTATTTCGATGCTTTTTTTTTTGTAAATTTTCATCAGAGTAATTTGGGGGCGAAAATGAAAATGATTGTGGAGTTTTGCGAGAGTTTCTTCCATGTCTTGATTGTAGGGTATCAATAATCTAGGAAACTAAAATAACCGACTTAGAGTCACAGAGTACCGTTATTCGCTGTTTAACTATGGTGCAAGATTCTGACAAAAGAAAAAAAATGATGTAAAACTCAAGAAAAATGGAAATTAGACAAATACAAAAGAAAAGAAAAGAAAATAACAGCTTGAAATACATCAATCATAGTACATTGGGTTTGAAAGGAAAAACAATTCTTGAAAATTTGAACACTCAAAAATATTTTCAGACATTGTTCATTCACTTTAAATACATCACCATCCATAGGATTCTCAATATCAATAGCTCTATATGGGTAAACGTGTTTTACAATAAATGGGCCACTCCATTTGGATTTCAATTTTCCATGAAATAAATGAAGACGAGAATTAAAAAGCAAAACTTTCTGACCAATTTCAAATATTTTTCATGAAATTCGACTATCATGAAAGGATTCGTTTTAGTTGTAAGAATTTTCGCCTTCTCATATGAATAATTCATTAGCTCTTCAAGTTCATTTGATTGCAGTTTACATTCATGACTGACATTTTCTAGGTTTGAATTGAATGCTTTAATAGCCCAATATGCCTTATGATCAAGTTCTACAAGAAAATGATAATGTCTTCCATAAACTAGACGATAGAGAGATATTCCTAAAGATGTTTTGAAATCTGTTCGGTATGCCCAAAGTGCATTAGTCAGTCGAAGAGACCAATCTTTGCGATTTGGGTTGACCGTTGTTTCAAAATTTGTTTGATTTCATTATTTGCTAATTCAACTTGAACATTTGTCTGAAGGTGATAGGAGGTAGAAACTTTATGTGTAATTCCATATTTTTCATTAAGGACTCAAAGGGCTTGTTACAAAAGTCTTTATCTTCATCACTTATAATGGCCCGAGGGATTCCAAATCGACTTAAAATATTTTCTTATACAAAATTTAATCACAGTTTTGTGATCATTGTTTCGACAAGGAATCGCCTCAACCCATTTTTGTGACATAATCGACTGCAATTAAAGTATATAAAAATCCAAATGATGGTGGAAATGGGCACATGAAATCTACTTCTCAATAATCAAAGATTTCGATGACAATGATGGGATTTAACGGCATCATGTTTCTTTTTGAAACGGATCCTATTTTTTTGACAATTTTCACAAGTTTTTCAGAAAGCATGTGTATCTTTAAAACTGATGGGCAAATTAAATCCACACTATAAGATTTTTACAGTGGTTTTCTTAGATGAGAAGTGACCTCCACATGCTTCTGAATTACAAAACTGAATAACACTACTTATCTCATTGTCCGGTATGTATCGTCGGAAAATCTTATCAGGGCAATACTTGAATAAATATGGATCGTCCTAGTAGAATCTTTTGACTTCTGTCAAAATTTCTTCTTGTCTTGGTGGCTCCAATCTGAAGGTATTTTTCATGTTGCTAGAAAATTGACAATATTAGCATACTAAGGCATTGTTTTGTAGAAAATAAAAAATCGTCAAGAAAATAGTCATTGATAGGAGTTGTGTCAATTGATGATTCATTTGTGAGTCTTGATAAATGATCTGCAACGACATACTCTGCTCTTTTCTTGTCATTGAATGTGAGATTGAATTCCTGAAGCATCAAAATCCACCGTAGTAATCTTGGCTTTGCATCCTTTTTAGACATCAAATATCTAACAGAAACATGGTCAGAATAAACAATGGTTAATGAACTAATTAAATATGATCGAAATTTATCCAATGCAAATATTACAACAAGTAGTTCTTTTTTCATGGTAGTGTAATTTATTTGAGCACTGTTTAAAGTTCTACTTGCGTAATAAATTACATATTGCGTACCTTCCATTCTCTGTCCTAATACTGCGCCAACTGCATAATCACTGGCATCACATATTAGCTCAAAAGGCAAAGATCAATCAAAGGATTACATGATAGGAGAATAAATTAGAAGACTAATAATCTTTTCAAATATTTTTTGACATTCTTCTTTCCATTCGAATATTGCATCTTTAACAGGAGGTTACAAAATGGTTTGAAAATGGTACTAAAGTTTTTAATGAACCTCCTATAAAATCATGCATGTTCTAAGAAAGAACGAATTTCCCTGACTTTTTTTTGTATGGTGGTAATTTAGAGATTACCTCTATTTTTGCCTTGTCAACTTCAATACCTTTAGATGACACAACGTGTCCCAAAATAATTCCCGAATTAGTCATGAAATGATATTTTTCCCAGTTTACAAATTTCTTTTTTCTTCACATTTTTTTAAAATATTTTCCAAATTATTCAAGCAATTATCAAATGAGTTCCCAAAAACATTTATATCATCAATAATGACCTCTAAACAATGTTCAATCATGTCACTAAATATGTTTAACATGCATCGTTGGAATGTTGTTGGTGTATTACAAAGTCCAAAATGTATTTTCCTGAATGCAAATGTTCTTTAGGGACATATGAATGTGGTTTTTTTCTGGTCTTCAAAAGAAATGGGAATTTGATAATAGCCTGAGTAACCATCAAGAAAGCAATAGTAGGGATGTCCTGCCACTCTTTCTAAACTTTGGTCAAGAAAAGGTAATGGAAAATGATCTTTTCTAGTGGCGTCATTAGTTTTCTATAATCAATGCATGTACGCCAAATAGATGTGATTCGAGTTGGAATTGATTCTCCTTTATCATTTTTTATGGTAGTTATTCCAGATTTTTTTGGCACAACTTGTGTAGGACTTACCCACTTTCTATCGGAGATAGGGTAGATAATGCCTACATCAAGAAGTTTAAGGACTTCTGTTTTTACCACTTCTTTCATGTGAGGGTTCAATCTTCTTTGGGATTGAGGATATGTCCTAATATTATCTTCTAAATGTATTATGTGTCTGCAAATCAAAAGATTAATGCCTTTTATATCTTTTAAAGTTCATCCAATTGTCAGTTTATGTTCTCGCAACACTTTTAACAACTTACCTTCTTGATTGCTTGTGAGGGAAGAAGAAATTACCACATGGTAAGTTTGTTAATCTCCAAGAAATGCATGCTTCAATCCTTCTGGCAAAGTCTTTAACTCCAATTTGAGTGCTTCATCATATTTTTCTTCTTCCAGCGTTCATAGTTCCTCAAAATTTTGTTTCTCTCCATTGTCTTCCAGTACATGTGTAGAGTCAAGTAAAAAATCATTAGGAATATCTGAATCTAATTGCGTACTTGATTCAAGAAAATTAGCAATACAAATTTCCATGGGATTAGATAAACTCCCTTGAATATGTTCCTCCAAAATTGGTTCAATTAGTTACATGCTCTCGTTTTCACTGTCCTCATTGTAGGGTTGTTTGCACATGTTAAAAGCATTAAGCTCCAACGTCATATTATCAAAAGATAAATTCATGATTCCATTCCTACAATTAATTAAAGCATTAGTTGTTGCTAAAAATGGACGATCAAGTATTACAGGAATTGGTTTATAACTGTCTGCTACATGTTGTGTTTCCAAGACAATAAAATCCACGAAATATATGAATTTATCGACTTGTAATAACACGTCATCCATAATTCCTTTCGGTACATTGACTGATCTATCGGAAAGTAGAAAAGTGGTTGAGGTTGGTTTTAACTCGCCAATATTAAGTTTTTGGTAAACCGAAAATGCAAGTAAATTGACATTGGCTCCAAGATCAAGCAAAGCATGTTCAAATTTTTGATTTCCAATCATACATGTAATAGTTGGACAACCAGGGTCCTTGTATTTTAATGCATTATTGGTTGAGAGAATGGAACTTACATGTTCAGTTAGAAAGGCTTCTTTCATACATGATGTTTTTTTTTAAAGTGTACAAGTCTTTCAGAAATTTAGCATAATATGGTATTTGTTGGATGACATCTAACAAAGGAATATTGACTTTTACCTGTTTGAATATTTTATATATCTCTAGGGAATGATTTAATTTTTTTGTTTTTGATGCTTGAGGAAATGAAGGTGCATGAGAAAAATTATTCTCATCAATGATAGATAATGGTTCGTCAACACATTCTTTACCCTATGAATCTGATTTATTTTCAACTTCACGAGATTCAAGAATATGTCTGTGGATGATCTTACCACTGCGAAGAGTAATAACATATTTGACTTGGTCTATGTGTTGACTACCAAAACTACCATCGTGTGGGTTTTGATGACTCTTGGGGTTTGGCTGTGATTGTGCAGGAAACTTTCCTGTCTCATTAATGGTCAATGCATATGTGATTTTCGAGAAATTATCTTTCAGATCAATCAATATTTGCATATTTTGGTTATTGATGGCTTCAGATTTCTCAATGAATACATGCAAGCTATCTTCAATGGTTTTCCTAGGCGGTGGGACATATGGTGCATAATTCTGGGAATTTTGGAAATTCTGGTGTACCTGGGGAGGTTATTGCGATGGTTGTGCTTGGTTATCATTCCTCCAATTGAAGTTTGGATAGTTTCTCCAACCAGAATTGTAGGTTTTGAAGTATGGGTTTGGATTTGGTCTCTTGAAGGTGTTTATGGAACTGACTTGGTTGTGGAGACATTCGTACAGGGCCGGCAACAGATATGACATGTGATTCTTGAACTGACTTGACATGTGTTGGATAATTATGACCCATAGCGTCACTATTTGTACAGATCATGGTGTTGTTGTACAAATTAACTATGTGACAAATGAGATTGCTCTCTTATCATTTGTGATTAGATCACATAGATATATAGATGATAGGAGGTCCCTATGATTTGTTCCTGGATTGAGAATGATATGAGACAGTATCAGTCCACGAAGGATAAATCATTAAATATCCCTAGTCAGAGTATTATCAAGATTGGACATCGATAAATACGTAAAAGACTAGTATTACACTTGTGCGCGTTGTGAGGGCACAACGGCATAGTTCTCATATATTTGGGTATAGGATACTCATGCAAGTGTAATAGGAGGTTGTGTTTTACCGATGGTACGGGAAACAGCTTCGCTCTGGATAGACCCCATCGGAATTCCATTGGTAGTATGACTATGTGTCTATGGAAGTCCGAAATCAGGGTAGGTGTATTTGGTCTTAACCTGAGACTTGCACCGCTAATACTTACGACAATCAATATACTTTGGTTTCGGTCGTCCAGGGATTTAACAGGTTTTGTGTACGCCTATGCTGGGTATATTGAGAATCGTAGTGTGTTGGGTGTGATGTCAAGACGGAAGTGTCACTCTAGTTATATGGAGATGATGGTCACGTAGGATACGGTACTAGTACTCTTAAGTACTGCAGTCATCGGGATAAAATGACAAGGTCATGTTTATCTGATTATAGAGACTAGTTACCAGACATCCGACATGTGCTTCGTACGGGGCAGACACAATTCCAGCCCCAGGCCTAGCACGTGATCATCCGATACTGGATCGAAATACACAATACTACGTATAATATGCCTGATATAGATCCTTTATTCATGTAAGGATATTTCTGGAGAATTGGGTAGGCATGGCGCTTTGCTAGAAGCCAACCTTGTCTTGTAAATCGGTAAAACGTAGTACTTGGTACTTACGTGTTCGGATAGTCCGACGACCGAATTTACTGCCAACATATCCGGGGATCTCATGGGTCGCTTCCCGAAGATTCACCGATGACGTATGACTCACACTTTTAATTAATCTGGGATTAATAAGATGAGAGAGAAAATTAATCTGGGATTAATTGCGGAGATATTTTATCTGGGATAAAATATCATTAAAAGAGAGATAACGGTTAATTTGGAATTAATCGAGAAATTAATATATTTGATATATTAAACAAAATTGGATTTCGACGCGGAATTAAAATTAGATTTTAATTCGGGCGAACGAATTAATTTAGAATTAATTCGTTAGCGACGTGAATAGTGATTTCTCTAGGCGTAATCATTTAATTACGACGCAACGGAAAATTCGTTAATTTGGAATTAGCGAACCCGAGCCCGGGATTGCTTGCGAGCGTATTTGCATTTCGAATTCGAGTGCGGCACGTAAGTCAAATCAAGCGTCAAATCGCTAGTCGCATCAAGCGTCAAATCATTAGTCACTTTGAGTGATGTGACAACTTGTCACTTTGATTGATTGATTGATGCAAATAGTGATGTGTGTAGTTGATGGATGAGTGTTTAACACTCAATTGTGATGTTTGAAAGACATATACAAATATTTTAATATTTGGTATTTGATTTTCAAATTTTTGGTATATGTTTTTAGAAAACAATTACACAAAACACATTTTTTCATCTCTCATCTTTTTCTAACCTCTCTACACGCCGAAGGGGCTGAAAATAGTTACTGGTTTTTGTCTAAAAATCGTGAGATGGGAAGCAAAGTGTGGGAAATTTGTGGCAAATTTCTCAAGAGCTAGCACTTCGAGAGTCATGCGAAGGTGATAGGGAAGTCCACCCATGAGCCGGGAATCATTTGACGAAGCTTGGAGCTTGGATTCTTGAAGCTTGATGGCCGAAAATGAGCAACAAACAGCAGCCCACTGCCGACCAACCAGTGAGCAGAATTTCAGTTTTTTGTTCGTCAAAACTTCGCTCAACCGATCGATGTAAATATTCCGCAACTTCGTTGATTTGTATTCGCACTTATTTCATGCTTGTTTATGATCTTGGGACCTTAGCAAACACCAGCAATGGTATCTTGAGCAAGGTTGAGCATGAAATTGACTTAGGGTTAAAATTTGGGTAAAAATGTGTTTGAGCATGATTTATGAAATTGGATGAATGAATATGTTTAAATGTGTTTTAATTGAGGATTGATTGGATCAATTTGTTGAAATTGTGTTTGGAACAAATTTCCCCAATTTTCTTGGTGTTGGATGAGAGTTTGATGCCCTATTTGATCTTGGTGATTTTTGATTTTTGATCATTGGATGACTTGAATCAATTGGAAATGTGGATTTAATGTTAATTGGATTTAATTGGATTGAATTCGGAATTGATATGAAAATCCCTATATTACTGAGAGTTGATGTAGCATGTATTGGGTTTGATTTTTGTTAAATTATATTGGACATGATTTAATATTAATAAGCATGATTAATTGTACAAATTTGGTTTTTTGGAAATATTGATTTGGGTAATTAATAATGTTATACACTTTAGTTTAATTAAATGTGAAATTGGATTTTGTAATTTAATTAAATTGGGCCTATTTTGTAAATTAGGCTTTTAAAGTTGTTATTGGGCTTATTGGGCTTGGTTGTACCAAGTTGGGTTTAGGCCAAATGGATTGGATCCAATTGGGCCCAAAACCGCTTCCATAAAGCCCAAATGTGACTAATGAACCTTTAAAGTTTAATTGGGCCTAATGGGCCAAAATTGATTTCTGGGCTTATGGGGTAATTCCCGGATTGGATTTTGGTTATTCGGTTTGACCCGAGTTGACCAAAAGTCCACGCCTTAAAGAAATTAATTAAAAGGCCATTGGAATTTAATTGAATTGACGTTGGACGTTAATCGGGCTTTGAGACCCGTAACGATTAAATTTGGAATTTAAGTCGTAAAAGGTTTATTATAAAGTGTAATGTTTAATTTGGAATTAAATAGTGAATTAGAATTAAATACATATTAAATTGGATTTAATGTTGTAGTTTAATTTAATTCAAGAATTCATACTTTGAGTACTTATTCGCAAAACGAGTTTGACTCGACCAAAATCAAATCGTTGTTTGAACATTGGATGATCACTAATTATCAGATTAATTAATTTGATTAGATTGATTGATAACATGCTTGTGTGAATACATGGTTCCGATGCATGAATAATGTATATCAGATGGATATTAGATGGGTGGGACAATTTTAGAAATTGTTGTAATAAATTTGATTTATTAAATTGGACCTGCGTGTCCAGCCTTATTACCTCCATATTCTTTGTATTCTCTTCTCACCTATTCCCCTCAATGTAAATGAGGTTTCTTTAGAAGTGTAGTGTAACGGGTAGAAGTAATACATGTGCTAGCTGGAGAGAGAAAGTGAGAGATTTGATCTAGGATCAATGTGTAAAGTATCCATCCGCATATCATTATTATTTTATTATATGCGCTTTATTATGTATTTAGAATGCATGTTTAAGGGTGTATGATGATGAGACCTTAACAAAGATAATAAATTGGTTCCCAATTTGCACTCGAAAAACCCTCAAACAATATTAAGCGTCTTTCCTTCCATTGAGTGATTTTCACTCAAGATCCGAGACTGGCATTGGCTTGTGGCCAAAGTCAAGGCCTTTGTCCGTCAAGGATGTGTTTGAATCACGAAGGCTTTGTTACATATTGGTGTCTTGTCCAAGTTGTGGTTTGTTGGCCAAAGTCAATACCATTTCTTGTCCATCGACATTGATTACGAAGCTTTCCATGGTCAATGGGTCGCGCTTGACTGGGATCACTAAGTTTGTTGTGCCAAAGCCAATGCTTAGTTGATTCTGGGGAAAAAAAGGTTAGGTAATACATTGGATGTATTGGCATATATAAGATATATGTTTCGGACTTGGATGTCCCCCTACTGGATCTAGGAATTGGATTAGATCCAATTGATCTTAGAGATCTACCTAGTTAATTATCATACAATTTGTTGTCCAAAGTCAAGATTGTGTGATATTTAACGGGATCCTAGCCCGCTAGGAAACACGGTTTCCTGAGTACTCGACAGAGGTTAGAGGCTCGCCGAAAAATAGTGGGAGGCAAGAATTGAATTTGCAATATTCGTTTAATTACTTGCCATACGCGCTCAAACAAATATCATTAACAGTTGGACTAATATTTAAATTGTTGTTTTAATTAACAGTTGGACTGTATTCAAACTATTCATTTATAGTTGATTTTATAATTGGATTATAGTAATCAATATAATTGATTTTAATCTATTAAATTATAGTTGATTAAATAGTTGGACTATTGTAATCATTATAATAAATAGTACCGAAATCGTTGATTAAATAGTTGGACTATTAAAATCAAGATAAAATTGAAAGATTGACATTAAAACATAATCATAGGGAAAATGTATTTAAATGGTTTAATTTTCAAATTGGGAATAAGTTTCAGAATGGTCCTGGAAAATAATAAGTTATTTTATTGATAAAATAACATATTATGCCTAAGCCCGGAGTTAAGCAAATAGTAGAGCATGATATTTGGAAGATTCATGTGTTGATAACTTTAGTGCTTAATCCATTAAGCTTGTCGCAGTAGACTCCTTAATTTCTGAATCAGAACTAAGGATTAGATCCTTAAAGTATGATAATGAAATTAAAGGATCTTCATAGATCTATTTTAGATCTTAGAAGTACTAAATTGCAATAAATAACTCTTGGAGAGTTAATGGCTATTCTCAAGGAGATACAGTCAAACTTTGCAATTAGGCAAGTAGCGCAAGGCGCACCTTACTTCGATATTCTAGAAACCCAAGGCTTGGCCAAAGGCTTATGGAATGTGGAAAAGGGCAAAGGCAAAATCATTATAATCTTTTGGGAAGATAAAGGACATATCCCAAAATGTCTGCCTAAATTGTGGCAAACAGGATCGCGGAAGCGTGACTGCCGTTTGGACAAAGCAGACATGAAGGAATTGAAGAATGAGCAAGGCTCCGACTTCAAATATGTTTGTCATAAATATATTCACTACTAGTATTAAAATTGGATTTTAGATACTTAGTGTGACATAAATATATTGATGTTCAGAATCTTTTTTGAACAGGATACTGACTTCAATCGAGATTAATCTGCGATTTGGAAATGGGACGAAAGTCGTTGTTTTAACCGTAGATACCTAAGTTTAGGAACTACCCTCAGGTGTGTACCTAAATTTAGAAACTGTTATAATGTAACTAATTTGACTAGAAACATTATCTCTATATCAGTGTTTGACCCGCTGCGGGTGAACCTTTATATTTTAGAACACTAAAGTGTTTCATTATATAAAGATGATATTGAGATAAACACATTAGATATGAATAACAGAATTTATATTTTGAATATAAATATATCTCGAATATATAATATGACAAACAATAGCTCAAACTGATTTGATCAGAAGAAACTAATTTATGGCATTGTTGTCGGGGACATAATTAAACAAGAATCGTATATCCACACTTTTGAAGAGTGGATACTAGGACTAATTTGATTCCATTCAAATAAAGTCTACGAATCTAGTTTATTAGGCAAAGTGCCTAAAACACCTTTACTTGGTAAAAGTGAAACTGCCACCGATCTGTTAGCCCTAGTTCATAGTGAAGCAAGTGGGCCCATGTCTAGCTAGGCTAGAGGTGGATATGAATATTTCGTGACCTTTACGGATGTGGCATCGCGTTATGGTTATGTGTTTCTTTTAAAGAACACAAATCGGAAATTTTTATAGTTTCGACACGAAATAGAGAAACAGATTGGCTAAAGTATTAAACCGTCACGGTAAGACCGTAATGGAAAATACTTAAGCAATAAGTTTCTAATATACTTGAAAGAGTATAGTATTCTTTCAAAGAGGACTCGTCCCGGAACACGTCAATTAACGGTGTGTCCGAACTGACTAACCGAATTTTGTTAGACATGATAAGGTTAATCATGAATCGCTCTGAGCTACCATTTCCTTCAACGGATAAGTTTTAAACAGTGCAAGAACTTATTTAGAATAAGGTTCCATAAAAATTTGTTTGATAGATTTCATATTAGATATGAACGGGAAGGAAACCGGGGTTCTCATTCCTGTAAATTTGGGATGCTAGGCATATGTTTGGATGATACCAAAATAAAACCCAAATTGGATAAGTGCCTAATTGTAGGTTATCCTAGGGATACCATAAGTATTGTACTTATACAACTCACAAGAGAACAATTAGATTGTTGCTCACCATGCGTTTTTCCTAAGAGGAATACTGATATGCAGTGGTAAGTGGGAGGATAGTAAAACTCGATGAAAATCGGAGTAATACTATTCAAGACACCTATTCCTTAATGGAACACAAATAGTTCATCAAGGATGAAACTATACCATTAATCTTCGAATACACAAGAACCGCGTATGTCGGAGAGAGTCAGAAAATAACCTGGGGTATGGGTTTCTGATCTCACCTCATAAAGATGTCAATCTTATTGAGATATACCAACTGACTACGTATGAGGTAGTGATACAAGGTATCGACTCCCTATTATGGCAAAGTGCCATGAACATCCGAAATGGATCCATGTAAACCAACTATGTTTGGACACTAGCTGATGTACCGCAAGCAATGTGCCTATTGGTACTATATGAGTCTTCAAGGAAGACATACATGGATGGCAACATACCAACGTATAAAGCTAGGCTTTTAGCGGAAAGGTATCGGTATCAACATTATGTTGATTACAATTCAACCTTTTACCTGTTGCCACGGTAAATCCATTTTGATAATGCTTGCTAAAGCTGCATGTTTCATTCATGAAATATGTCAGCTGAATGAAAAAATCGCTTTCCTGAAAAGGAAACCATTTGGAGGATGTTTACAACATCCTGACGGTTTTGTCGTATTTAAACAAGCAAACAAGGTTTGCGGGTTATTCGATCCATGTTTGGATTGAAGCAAGCATAAGGTTCTTGGAATTATCGTTTTGATGTAATCATAATGGTTATGATTTAATACAAAACGAAAATGATTCTTGTGTATATAAAGAGGGTTAGTAGGAGCGCACTGACAATAAATGTCATATACAATAATGATAATATGTCATTTCTTGGAAATGATATTCCCATAATAACTATCGGCGAAAGCTTGGCTTTCGAGAAAACTCTCCGAGAACCGTACAATGAAAAATGTACGCGACCTGGTGTCTCATACGCTTTGAGCATATGGATTCACAAACAGGCCAATCCATGTGATAGTCACTGGATTGATGTTAAGAACATCTGTTAGTATCTTAGAGATCTAAGGATGATGTCTTAATCTATGGAGATGGAGAACTTGAAGTGACTGGGATCACTGTAGCAAGTTTCCTAAACCTATAAAACGACTATAAGTCGCAAACGGTACTATACAGTTTGAATAACGGAACAGTGAGCTGGAAATCTTCCAAGCAAGATACTGTTACCGAATAAACAACAAATGCGGAATATTGTCGCAGCCTCAGCAATAGAAGACATTTGGGTCGATAATAAATCTAATTAGATTAGATATAATTCTGTTAGCAGCTGAGCTAGGCGTCAGCACAGGCTAAAGAATTAATGGTCTCATCAACGATCCAGATATACACTTTGATATTCATCTGATTCGTTCGGATCATACATCGTGGCGATGTGATGATTGAATAAATCGCATCAGATGATAATCATGTAAATCCGCTAACGAAAGCATTTCTCAGCAGTTTGAGCCAACCGTACATAGCTCGGGTGTCAGGCACTCGAGTGACTGGCTATAGGCCAAGTGGGAGATTGTTGGACAATTATGACCCATAACGTCACTATTTGTACAGATCATGGTGTTGTTGTACAAATTAACTATGTGACAAAGGACTTACTCTTTATCATTTGTGATTAGATCACATAGATATATAATGATAGGAGGTCCCTATGATTTATTCCTGGATTGAGAATGATATGAGACAGTATCAGTCCACGAAGGATAAATCATTAAATATCCCTAGTCAGAGTGAGTATTATCGAGATTGGACATCGATAAATACGTAAAAGACTAGTATTACACTTGTGCGCGTTGTGAGGGCACAACGGCATAGTTCTCATATATTTGGGTATATGATACTCAGCAAGTGTAATAGGAGGTTGTGTTTTACCGATGGTAAGGGAAACAGATTCGCTCTGGATAGACCCCCTCGGAATTCCATTGGTAGTATGACTATGTGTCTATGGAAGTCCGAAATCAGGGTAGGTGTATTGGTCTTAACCTGAGACTTGCACTGCTAATACTTACGACAATCAATATACTTTGGTTGCGGACGTCCAGGGCTTTAACAGGTTCCTGCGCCTATGCTGGGTATATTGAGAATCCTAGTGTGTTGGGTGTGAATCAAGACGGAAGGTCACTCCAGTCATATGGAGATGATGGTCACGTAGGATACGGTACTTGGTACTCTTAAGTACCGCAGTCATCGGGATAAAATGACATGTCATGTTTATCCGATTATAGAGGACTAGTTACCAGGCATCCGACATGTGCTTCGTACGGGCAGTCACAAATTCCAGCCCCAAGGCCTAGCACGTGATCATCTGATACTGGATCGAA
>SKCR01054542.1:0-29533 GCA_019454045.1 Zanthoxylum bungeanum | reverse complement strand
GCAAAGTTTCTAATGTGGCATATTCTGTCATCTATGTACTGTGTGGTACATTACACAAGTATGTTGATGTATGCGAATGTAAATGTTTACTAATGTTCCATTAAAGAATCAAAAGAAACAGCCATACCCCTTGCCTAGCACAAATATCTTTTGCCTTCTCCAATAGAGCCAATGTAAGCTTCCTTTGTTTATCTTGAGCAGAATTGACAAAATCTTGTGCTGTCATAAGCAAAAGATAATAATATTAATAATAATAATAAAACTTGTTCACATGAATCCAAAATCTAATCGTTATCTGTTCTCACATGCTACGATATCTGATCAAGATTTTTTTATAAGAAAGAAAATAGTTCATATGTAGCTAATCCTTGAGAAACTACTCCGAGAGAGTATTTGTGTGTGTGTATTGAGAAAATAAGGCAATGTATAAAGACTGAACTGGTTAAAGCAGAAGAATACAAGCGAGCATAACCAAAAGGCGCTGCAAAGGTGAAGTTCGACTTGGTGGGTGGCTGTGCCATGAATATAATAAGTGGAAACTTGGATATTGATTCTTTGAGATTGTCAAGAATCCAACTGAGGGCATAGTGACTGTGATCACTCTCATCAATGGCCACCATCACCTTCCTTTCAACCTCTCCTTCTGCAGGTTTTGCTGCTATTACAACCTCTGCCATCTTCTTCGGGAACTGTAGAACACAGACACAGACAAATGGCACCAAAAACAGTGTGATAATATTTGTGAAAGAGTCGTGTAATAATAAACATCTGGGTTTTAAGTTCACTGCTTGAAGGTCAAGCCACTGCTTTGTAGAAAGTTGTTGGGAAAACTGGAGGCGGGTACTTTCAGGTCATAACTGTCGGTCAAATTGTGAAGTGGGATCACTGTTGAGGATATTTTGTTCAATCTAGTTTGTTTAAGCTTGTTGGTTTTGTGGATAATATTAGTCTCCGTCTTAAAACTATCAGCCTATTCAATTCATATTACATTCCCACAATCACATGGATGTAAAGGAGCTGCTCTGCATTTTATTCTATCTTTTTGATCACTTTCATATTGCATTTAAGATTGATAAAGAGCAAAGAGACATGCCATTATGCCAATGAGCGGTTTAAAGTTTAAACTTAATGTATGCATTTGGCAAGGTATCAATAGTAAACGTAGAGGAGTAATTGAAATTTATCAGCACCTTCAATGAGGTCGCCATAAGAATAAGATACAGTGATACACAGCACAATCCGTCAGATATGATAACAGAATCCACATTTACTTCATCCGTTAGTATTACAATTACAAACTCCACGTATATACGACACTCGATTTCCACAATATCCAATAGAATTTGAACAAATACTTATATATTACTTGCACTGAAGTGAACTGTGTCCTCCAAGTTACAGCTGAACATCCAGCTTCATACAGTTTGTAAGAGTGCATTCTTTAAATTGGTTTCCTTACGACGAGCACAGGGCAGTGGGCGTTATGAACACAGTAATTGCTAACACTTCCCAGGAAAGCCCTGTCCCAAGAAAACTAACATTAGTGTCCAAGATGCATCTACATACAATTACTGAAGTTAAATTGTGCAACCAAACCAGAGGCTGTACACAGCCCACCAACTGGTGACAAGACGTGATGTTCAAAGAAGGGTCTCTTTCTCCCAGCATGGCTTATTAACAACAAATATAGGGTCTTTCCAATAAAAGCACACAAGACGCAAGCTGATGGAAGGATAAATGATCTACATAGAGGATAGAGTAAATGCACAATTTGAGCAAATCTGAAAATTGATGTGGCCAAAGAGCTAAATATAACAGTAGATTAGTGATGGCCTAACTACTTTCATATATGATCATAGCTTCAGCCTATCAATAGCAACAATGAAAGCCTATCATAGTAATTCAGAGATCATGTTTGATGAATGAGAAGAAGTTTGCATAATGTACTCTACACCCGAAAGAGTAAGTACTAAGTCGAAATTATTTTTGAAGAATCTTAAAAGATTTCAGATTAGAAAACTCATGCTAGCACCTACACATGCAAAACAATGAGTAACGTCTGTCAATCTCCAAAATTTTAGACTAACCTCTGTATAGTTCCACGGCCATGGCTGCCTACTATAAGTAACTCGATTTTGTTCTTTTCCACTGCTTCACATATTAGTGCTTTAGCATCTCCAGCTTCTGTCATTGTCTCAGCAACAATCTGAACCAAGGAAAAATAACAACTTTACTACAAAATATGAGACTGGTTTGCACTGGAGCTGATGGTATTCTTCAATGTTCATATTTGAGAAAATCAGCAATTAAGAAATTATACGAAGCTTAAGCGGCATCATCACAACCATGAAATTTTCCTTGGACGTTTTGCTAAACCCATGGATTTAGAATCATCTCCTCAATCACTTCACAAATTCAATTCCAGAAACATGTACTAATTTTCAACACAATGACAATAACTTTATATTAGAAGCACAATAAATAGAAATGAAATTGATTAAACAGTTCCAAAAACCAACTTATGTCAAGTTTCTCCCTGTCAAATAGTTGAACAAAGAATATAAACCATTCGTTAAATCAGCCAAAGCAATATGCACGAGTTTAGAAAAAGCATCAGTGGAGAAACTTGTACCCCATGCTTAGCACAGATCTCCTTTGCTCTCTCCAATAGAGTCAATGCAGCCTTCTTTCGATTTTCTTGCATGGACAAAATCAAGTCTGGAGCTGAAAGACGTGAAAATACGAAGCATATGATAGAAATTAGAGTAATGTTGCGCTTACAAGTGATGTTGGAAATGAGGCTGCACTCATTGATAGGCGTGGCACAATTACACATCAATATTGGAATAAACAAAGTCAATAACTGCCCCAAACTAAACAATTATCGATATGGGCTACAAAAAATTGTGATAGTGAATCAATCAATAAAAGATCGAAATTAGAAGCATCAACATGATCAATATACTTAAGAAGCATTGTAATTTTGTCTACGTTTAGTCTCCTTATAATTTTCCATCAAATATACAAACCAAGATCATGACAAACAGAAAAGAGAAACTTACGAGCAGCACCAAACATGGAAGCCTGGACATAAACAAAATCAGTCGGCCGAGCAGTGAAGATGATGAGGTCAGATTTGGAGAGTGTATCGCCAAGATTTTCAAGTGCCCATTGGAAAGCATAGTGGCTACACTCACTCTCATCTATAGCCACCATCACTTTCTTCTTTTCCATCTTTTATCCCTCTTCCTTATCCTTAGATCTCTGTTTGGTTTTTGGTTTTTGCTTTCTTGAACCAAATGCTTCTTGTTTGATCGTACACGATATTGTCTGTGCCAAGTCTTTCTCAACTGCCAATCAAACCAGTGTTGACTTGCTGTTTTAATAATGGTTAGATAGTTAGTGATTAAGTTATGAGAAAAGAAGAGAATAAATGAATCTCACATCTAAAAATTATAAAAGGAAATAAGTGTTTAAATACATTTATTGCACCAATTTGATTCAAATTGATTGGTGGGAATTTTGGAGGGAAACACAAATTTGGCTATAAATTAATATTATATATTATATAGTCAAAGATGGGCACTTAGGGCACTTGGGCATTGAGTATAAAATTAATTACCAATTAATGCTTTTTTTTGTTCTGAAATTAATTAATGTATTATGTTACTGTTATGACAGTTTTAATTGGAAAATGAGTGTCATTGCCGAGGGTTGTCTTAGAGGTTTAAAAACCAATCAAATTCCAGAATTCAGAGATATACATAAAATTTCTCTCTTCTCTACAACTTCTTTTTTGTGTTCTTGGGAGAAATTCCAAATTTTCTATCTAGAATTTCTATTCAGGCTTTGTAGAAATCCTGAAGGGATACTGCCATAAACCCAGAAGCATTTATAAATGGGACAATAATTCCTTAAAGATAGTGACTACACTATCAAAGCTCTATTCGTATTACTGTAATTTACTTTTGTGCTTCCATTATGTCCAACAATCTTAAGGAATTTTATTTGCTATACTTTAATGGAGGCCACTGGTTCTGACTCTGTCTTCAACAAGATGTTCAATCCAAAGGTGTTCAAACTGGATCGTTTTGATGACACCAATTTTACTCGCTGGAAGGACAAGTTGCTTTTTCTTCTTACGAATTGGGAATTGCTTACTTGTTGAGTGCCGATCTTCCTGCAATTCCAGAACCATCTGACGAGGACACTGATGAGATCAAGGCATCTCGTAAGAAACGTGAAGAGGATGAAGTGCGCTGTAGAGGTTTTATCTTGAATTCTCTTTCTGATAGACTATATGATTTATTTCGTCCAATTAAATTGCCACAAGAAATTTGGAATGCTTTGGAAAATAAATATACTTCTGAAAAACAAGGCACAGACAGATTTGTGGGTATGAAATTTTTTGAATTTCAAATGGTAGATGGTAAATCTATCATGAATCAAGTTGATGAATTATTATTGTTGGTTTCTAGACTCAAAGATTTAAAAGTGGATGTTTCTGAATCTCTTCAAGTGGCTGCTGTAATTGCAAAATTACCAACCACTTGGAATGACTACAGAAAGAAGTTATTACATACTTATGAAAACTTCACCATAGACCAATTAATAAAGCATATTCGAATTGAAGAAGAAACAAGAATTCGTGAGAATAAATATGCTTTGGAATCTGGTTCTAAGGTGAACAATGTTGAGTCTAGAAAAACAAACAATAATTCTGGAAATTCTAACAAGCCTGGAAACAAAAGAAAAATTGATGATGTTTCAAAAGAGAATTCTTCTAATAATAAGAAAAACAAGTCTTGTTTCTTCTGTGGTAAAAAAGACATTTCAAGAAAGAATGCAGGTTTTATAAGAAATTAAAGATGGAGGGGAATGCTGGACAGAAAAAGGCAAATATGATTGAAAATCAAGCATCTCCTTCAGAAATCGTTGCTATGGTTAAAGCATTGGATATTAGTATGGTAACCGAATGCAATATGGCAACAAGTGAAATATCTGCAGATTGGTGGTATGATTCTGGTGCTACTGTTCACATTTGCAACAACAAAAATTTCTTCAAAAATTATGAAGTTGCAGCAAATGATGAGAAGGTTTTGATGGGGAATCATGACACTGCCAGAGTTCTTGGAAAAGGAACAGTTGAACTACAATTTACTTCTGGAAAGAAGTTAATTTTAATGAATGTTTTTCATGTTCCTGATGTTAGAAAGAATTTAGTTTCTGCCAATTTATTATGTAAGAAGGCCTTAAGGCTGTCATAGAGGCAGAAAATATTATTTTCTCTAAGAATGGTGTATTTGTTGGACAAGGTTATTCTTGTGATGGCATGTTTAAACTAAGTATTAATAAAGTTGATGTTTCTATTTATATGATTGAGTCATCTTTTGATTTATGGCATGCTCGTTTATCACATGTTAATTTTAGATCACTAAAATATATGTCTAAACATGGGATGATACCTAATGTTACTAAACATGGTGGGAAATGTGAAATATGCATACATGCCAAAATGACTAAGAAACCATTTCCTAGTAATGAAAGAACAACAGAATTGCTAGGACTTGTGCATTCTGATATTTGTGAATTAAATGGACATTTAACTAGGGGTGGTAATAGATATTTTATTACATTCATTGATGATCGTTCTAGATTCACATATGTTTATTTAATGAGAACAAAAGATCAAGCATTTGATGTATTTAAGTGTTACAAAGCATTGGTTGAAAATCAATTGGAAAAGAAAATTAAAATCCTACGAAGTGATCGAGGAGGTGAATACTTTTCCAATGAATTCTCAATATTTTGTGAAGAAAATGGTTTGATTCACCAAGCTAGTGCACCTTATACCCCACAACAAAATGGCCTGGCTGAAAGAAAAAATAGAACATTGGTGGATATGATAAATGCTATGTTAATGCATGCTAGATTACCAATGAATCTATGGGGAGAAGCCTTATTAACAGCTTGTTTTGTGCATAACAGAATACCTTCCAAGAAATTTAAGGTTTCACCATATGAGATATGGAAAGGAATGAGGCCTAACTTAAATTTCTTAAGGGTATGAGGCTGCTTAGCCTATTATAGAGTTCATGATCCTAAACGAACAAAATTAGGACCAAGAGGAATTAAAAGTATTTTTGTGGGTTATGCTGAGAACTCAAAAGCATATAGATTATTAGATATTGAGTCTAATGTAATTATAGAATCTAAGGATGTTGAGTTCTTGGAATCTAAATTTACTGGCGATTCAAAGATTTCACACAATAATACGGGAAATTTAATTCAACTGTAACTCAGAGTAATCCTACAAAAACCAATGATTATGATACAATAACTCGGGATGATACTACTGTAACTCGGAGTATTGGATTGGATCTTAGCTCTTCTCCAAATAAAATTAAAAGAAAGAAAATCAAGTGAATCTCCTACAGAACCTAGGAGAAGTCAGAGAGCTAGAAAAGAAAAGAGCTTAGATCCTGATTTTATTGATTCTCAAGCATTAGTCTTTCTAGTTGAAGGAAGTAGGGATGAGGTATTAAATAAAATACCAATAATTTTAAATTTAGAAGAGGATCCTAAATCTTATAAAGAAGCAATGATCTCAAGAGATTCGGCTTTCTGGAAAGAAGCAATAAATGATGAAATGGATCTCTTTCTATCTAATGGTACATGGGTATTGGCAGATTTACCGCCTAATTCTAAACCATCGGATGCAAATGGGTGTTTAGAAGGAAATACAATACCGATGGATCTCTACAAACCTTCAAAGCAAGACTAGTTGCTAAAGGTTTTAGACAAAAGGAAGGAGTAGATTATTTTGATACATATGCTCTTGTTGCCAGGATTACTTCAATTAGGGTGTTGTTTGCTTTAACATCAATTTATGGCTTATATGTCCATCAAATGGATGTTAAAACATCATTCTTGAATGGTGATCTTGATGAAGAAGTCTATATGGAGCAACCTGAAAGGTTCGTGCTTCCTGGAAATGAAAAGAAAGTTTTAAAACTGGTTAAATCATTGTATGGATTAAAGCAAGCAGCTCCGAAACAGTGGCATGAAAAATTTGATAATGCTATATTGTCAAATGGATTTAAACATAATGGAGCTGATAGATGCATTTACTCTAAATTCACAAAGGATTATGGTGTGATAGTATGTCTTTATGTTGATGACATGCTAATTATAGGAACTAATATGCAAGGCATAAATGATACTAAGAAGTATTTAACTTCTCAATTTAAAATGAAGAATTTGAGAGAAGTTGATACTATCTTAGGTATCAAAGTTAGAAAATGTAGTGGGGGCTTTGCTTTATGCCAATCTCACTACATTGACAAGGTTCTTTCCAAGTTTAGTCATTTGGGTATAAAAGAATTTAATACTCCATTTGATGTTTCTAATAAACTGGTGGAAAATTCTGGAAGATCCGTAAGTCAATTAAATTATGATAGTGCAATTGGGAGCTTGATGTATGTAATGCATTGCACTAGACCAGATATTGCATATGATGTTTGTAAATTATCAAGATATACACATAATCCCGGAGTTGATCATTGGAGAGCAATAAGAAGAGTTCTTAGTTATCTTAAAAGGACAAAATCCTTTGCGTTATTTTACAAAAGATTTCCTTCGGTATTAGAAGGATATTGTGATGCTAGTTGGATAACTAGTGTTAATGATAACAAGTCAACGTCTGGCTGGATTTTCACTTTAGGTGGAGGAGCTATTTCATGGGCTTCAAAGAAACAGACGTGTATAACTCACTCTACTATGGAGTCTGAGTTTATTGCTTTAGCAGCTGCAGGCAAAGAGACAGAATGGCTAAGAAATTTATTGCTAGATATAAAGTTGTGGCCACAACCGATGCCAGCTGTCCTTTTGCACTGTGATAGTGAAGCAACTATGTCTAGGGCATTTAACAAGATTTACAATGGAAAATCTAGACATATTGCTTTAAGACATGAGTACATAAGACAACTGATTTCTGATGGTATCATCACAGTTGTCTATGTAAGGTCCAAAGACAACCTTGCTGACCCATTGACAAAAGGACTCTCGAGAGATATGATAATGAGCACATCGAGTGCTATGGGTTTAAAGGTAATTTGATATGTCACTAGTAATGGGAACCTTACCTCTATTATTGTTCAACAATTCTAGAGGTTTAAAAGGTAACAACAAGTTATAATTTGTGACAGTTAACAAGTACTAGAAATTATAGTATTTAAGGAAAAGAGGGTGAGTATAAAATTACTCTTAATGAAGAAACAGAGTTCGGTTAAGAACTAAGTAAGTCCAAATCAAGGACTTGGTTAAATCTTCACCTATGTAAACACAAGAAGTGGTGCCGCTTCAATCAAAAGTTTGGGATTTTAAAACTTTGTAAGTGTTTATGAATTCAGGAGGTAGCACAAGGCCATATTATGGTGCTAAAGCTCACGGTGAACATATTAAGAAGTGGACTTGATTTAAGTGTTTAATGTGTATAATTTTTTCCGTTTTGTCAATTAAGGAATTGAGATTTAAAGAGTATTAATATAACCATCAATTTCGACAAAACTTGAAATGCTTATACGAGTAGTATATTAAAGTCGAAAAACACATATTATATACATTAAAGTTTAAATCAAGCACATAAATCACAAACTAAGTGGGGATTGTTAGATAGTTAGTGATTAAGTTATGAGAAAAGAAGAGAATAAATGAATCTCACATCTAAAAGTTACAAAAGGAAATAAGTGTTTAATTACATTTATTGCACCAATTTGATTCAAATTGATTGGTGATAATTTTGGAGGGAAACACAAATTTGGCTATGAATTAATATTATATATTATATAGTCAAAGATGGGCACTTGGGGCACTTGGGCATTGAGTATAAAATTAATTACCAATTAATACTTTTTTTTCTGAAATTAATTATTTTAATTAATATATGTTACTGTTATGACAGCTTTAATTGGAAAATGAGTGTCCCTTGCCAAGGGTTGCCTTATGTTTTAAAAACCAATCAAATTCCAGAATTCAGAGATATACATAAAATTTCCTCTCTTCTCTACAACTTCTTTTTTGTGTTCTTGGGAGAAATTCCAGATTTTCTATCTAGAATTTATATTCAGGCTTTGTAGAAATCCTGAATGGATACTGCCATAAACCCAGAAGCATTTATAGATGGGACATAATTCCTTAAGGATAGTGACTACACTATCAAAGTCAAATTCGTATTACTGTAATTTACTTTTGTGCTTCCATTATTTCCAACAATAAGTGTACGATAAATCTTGTCTCTAGAGGCTTGTTACATACATATATGTCATTTACTGGTTCTGGTGGGTTGAGCTTTGCAATGAGTTCCTTTTATCTTTCGAATGCAAATGTAAGAAGCCTGTCAAGGCAAAATTTGGTTTTATTTAGTTAAATATTGGCCCATTAAATATAAGGTATCTGTTCGATTTAGTGGATTCTTGGCCTTGCCCTGTTCTTTTTGAACAGCAGTGGAGATTCTACCAGATAATTCAGAGAATCTAGTATGAAGCCTGAGGTTACATTTTTACACCCTTAAGATACTGGTTCGCCTGCTTATTATCAATGTTTTCATAACTGGATCAAGAATCGAACCGGGGATGTAAAAGTTCAATGAGTCACTAATTCGACCAGTTAAACCGTGTTAAAAAAGCCAACAATACCGACTTACATAATAAAAAGTTGTATTTAATTAAAGATTAAAAAGTACAAAAGAAAAAAATGGACCGATTTTTTACCAAACTCAAAGCCAGTCCGGTCCGGTTCTGAAAACATGGCTTATTATCCCAAATCCAACAAAATTTCACGCATCAGACATCACGGAACAAGTTGAATAATCATGTGAGGATTAACTTTTCTCAAGAAAGCTGAGAATGACAGTTTGAAGGTACATTGGATCTATATATAGCCAATAATTCTTTTCCACAAGAGTAATTGTTGGATTAAAAATCAATTAGACTCTTGGCGAAGGAGTTCAGCAATTTTAGAACTCATCTCTGGTGGAATACGGACTGGACGGTAGTTTTTGTCAAGCCAAACTGCTGTGCCCTTGGCCTCCAAAACAGGCTGCACAAGAAAGTTAAAGAGCACTGAGCATTGTGACATTTTCTGAAAAAATGTAGATCAGGATTACAATCACAAACCTCATGATTTGGTAGCTTAAAGATGAAGTGATCAAAGATTAAGCGGACAGCTGAACCGCCGGAGATCCTAACCTTCACAACAAACTTGTCTCCACTCTAGTAGCAAAGCCTCACGAGGACAGATACAAATAAGATACAAAATTTGCAGGAGTACTGTATTTAGTTTTCAAAGTCTATGCCAATGGAGGTTTTTAGTGGATTTCAAAACCAATGATGTTTTTAGTCAAATCTCAGAAGGTATTAATAAAAACATCCCCATAATCTAACTCAAAGAAAGCAAGGAACCAATCAGGATTATTGTATGATAGCATGAGGTTTAGTGCCTTATGATTTATGAATACATAAATATATTGATAACCAAAAAGACAAGATGTTTAATAGTCACAAGTTTAAATATCAAGGCATACTCTCAGAGGTGCAAGGAATTTGAGTGATAATTCTGACAGCGCCAATGCTTCACCAGTGCGGGCAACTTTGTCACAACTGACACCAATCTTTTCAAAAAATTCATGCCGACCTGATTAAGATTTAAATAGTCATTCTTAACAGTTGTATCAAAGATACATGTGCTCATTTCAACACCAAAAAACCACTCCTACAACCTTCACAAGCTAATTGGAATTAAAAACAGCACCCAAAAGAAAGAGAACATTCATCGTTGAAGGTATCCAAAATATTTCCATATTCCCAGACACCAACTAAAAGCTGTATGAAGAGATTCAGAAGACAGAAGTTTGAACAACTTAAAATTTGACAGACCCATTCCTCGATACATAAACAAACTTATTTAGTCATACAACAGAGCAGAAAAATCTTTAACATGTAAGAGACAGCTAAAAACTCTAGAAACTGACGTCTACATAACAGCACCTGACCACATCAGTAAAATCAGTCCTTTCAGAATGGCCATGTCAAAGAAACAAGTTTGAACACTTGAAAACTGACAGACCCAATCCAAGTGAGTTAAGAATGTAAAACATACCATTGCCCTGAGGGCCTAGAAAGGAAGGGCAGTTATTTCTTATTTGACCTTTTTAATAAAATTGCAACCAGCCATTATATGTGGATTCTCATGTCATGTCTTTGATAAATGATATTTCTGCAAATGTTCCCATATGGTGAAATATATAACATCTATAAAACATTATACAGGCAAAAAACAGTGATAGCCCAGTTTCATTCTTTTGCAGAACTTCCCACAAATAATCAGTGTTCTAAAATGCGCCAGGCGTTAGTCGGGCGGCGACCCAACGCCTAGCGCCTAGAGCGCCTAGTCGGGGCCTAAGCGGTTAATCGGAAATTGAGAATTTCTATAATTAGGTTTAAGATTTGGTATGATTTGGAGAAACTAATCATAGATAAATGTTACTTGAGTAATGACTAATATTTATAAATGGTCAATTTGATGAGAAACTAACAAAAATAGAAAAAAGATTAGATTTTTGAAATTTGGGTTTATGCTCTAAATTTGGATTTTTTCAAATTGATGAGTTAGAGAGTTTATTTTATAAAATTAAGGTTAGGGTTAGGATTGGGGTGTGAAATTCGACCGGAAAAAACAATTAATTTCGAATTCTGCGTCGGTCAACGGCGGTTGACCGATGAATTTGCGACGAGCGTCGGGCCCCAATGATTTGGGGCTAGGCGCGGCGGCCATAGGCCGCTGAACCTATACGTGCCGCCTAGGCGGGGCGTTTTAGAACACTGCAAATAATAGATAAGAACTACCACTATAGTGTAGATATCATGCGCAGATGAGCATTAGCAGGTGTGCACAGATGGATGCATGATAGTCTCTTAAGTAATGGCAGCCACGTATACAAAATACAAATGACAGGATATACTAAGAACGACAACATAATTTGTAGATGACCTACTTTCCCACATCAATATACAACATGGATATTCTTGAAGACATTCAACTTGATACTGATCACTAAGTGACCGAACATATGGATATAAATGATATATACAAGAACAAATATGTTTGCGGTTGAAACCAAACTTTAAAACACTGACAAATTTCAAATTAAAAACTATTCAAAAGCTATTCTGCTAAAAAATAAACAACAAAAATAACGGAGAGTCACTCCAGTGTGTTTAATACAGGCTATCGTGAGAAGGAAAATGGCGATGATTGTCAATTCTTGACAAGGAAAAAATCCATTTTGTTTTTAATCCAGTAGCTTTCCACAAAATGAGAGTGAAAGGCCAAGATCGGGACAAGTGGGAGAGAGGGAGAGGGAGAGGGAAATTGAATGATGTAAATCATGTAGTGCAGAAGAAGACAGGAGATGTAAGAAACGGAAAGCTGATAAACAAGGAAAGCAATATTGAAATACTTGCTGATTTATTCAAGGTTCTGTTTGCAAAAATAAACTGGAAATCAGAAATCAAATATAGTGTCATGATGAGCCATAATGTCTATCAAGTGAACATATAAAAAAAAATCAACCTAAAAGTATTGAAAAAAATCATGAGCCTTTTGCATCTCAATACACTAGCAATATCTATAATTTTAGTGAAAAAAACGAAGTGCAAGGCCTATCAACATCTTAGCAGCAATCAAAACTAAACATAACATGTAAACAGGAACCAATGAGCCCATTACGTTGAGGACCTCATGATGAGAGTTCAACCATCAAGGCAAGCCAATGACCCAAAAGAATTAACTAATTTTGCTATAAATGTTTAATTGGAGCAATCAACCTGATAATTATCCAGTGGGTATTCTACTAGCACACTGCCACCCAATTCCAAAAAGTAATGCTAACTCATATATTAAACGGCGTACTCGCTAATTACCGCTACTTAATCATAAATTAATAACGAAATATTAAATTATGTCTCACACATGGCAGCTATGTTGTATGCATAGCAATGGTATAAAACAAAAATACAAGAACAAGCAACACTTAAAGAACATTAAGTCTCTCCAAATTAATAATAAATTTTGACAAATTAATCAGGAAACAAAGGGCAAAAAAGTCATACCATGTTGACAATAACTTGCATAAACAGCATTGTTGACAACACCATATTGATCCAACTCGTAATCCCGGACTTGAAGCTCAACACCATGAAACTCACTCATTCTGCAATTATAAAACATTATAAATTCACTTTATGAAATCATGAAATATAATGACAATAAATATATAAAACTATGCCAGAACTAACAAATTTAAGCGATGATAAATTCATTTAAGAATTTCCATCAAAACCCCACAAATAAAAATGATTTAATAATGAAATAGGAAGTACCCTTTGCCACCTTTGAGGTCAAGCAATGCTGACGGAGTACTGCAACTCCTAGCGGCGGAGAGCGATCGGCGAACACGTGGTGGCGTCAGAGGCTGGGTGGTTGGAAAGGCGGCTGGTGTGGGGAGAAACGGAGTATTGACACGTGCAGTCAGGAATGTCACGTGAGCGGGGGAAATAAAAGCCTGCAACATATCTTCTGCTTGGGAGATGGTGCAGGAAATGGGAATTGGGAAGTTAGAAATTTGGTAGATGAATGGGCGTAAAGATCCATGGCCTCTGTTTAAATGTTCTTATTTTTTAATTTCGATGTGCACGGAGTAAGGAGGGCAGAAATCTAATGGGACGGAGCCTCGGGATCATCCCAAGAGATGGAAAATTTAAAAAAAAAAAAAAAAAAATTGAAAAGACGAAAAAAATTGAAAAGTCATTAATACTTATTTTTTCGGATCAGAGATAAAATATTAAAATCTTCAACTCACTCCATTATTTATTTATGTTTTTATTTATTATATTTTTAAAATTTATAAATTATAGATATTATAATGACTTAAATGAATAATATATATATATATATATTAGACCCGGCCGGCGGTTCGGTTCCGGTTCGGAATCGAACCGAACCAGCCGGTTTCCAGTTCCACACTGAAAGTGGAACCGGAACCTTGAACCGAACCGGAACCGACCGGTTCGGTTCGAACCTTTTTTTTTTTAAAAAAAATTCGATAATAAATTAAAATAAATGAGATTAATTTAATAAATAAATAAAATTATTACATTGAAGAGCTTGAGCTTAAATTTGTAAAAATTAAAGTTGCATACGTATCCTCCAGGGGTGAGAGAATCAAAGCTCACGTAATTTCATTACAATTTTAAGATATTTCCCCTTTGTAAATTTACAATTTTATAATTATCAATCATCATTATCAGTTGATCCTTCAACTCCGGTTCCGGTTCCGCTTGCACTTGTTGTTGTAGATGCATTATCGAACAAATCTTCAAAATCATCGAGGGCATCTTCTTGTTATCTCAGATCAGCTCGAGTCCAATCATCCACACAAGTTGTTGCTTCTAGAGTACTTGGATGTAATGAAGATCGTCTAGCTTCCAATATATTGCCTCCCAAGCTGAAGGCTTGCTCAACCGTAACGGTGGAAATATGTGCTGCCAATATCTCTTTAGCAATAATTGATAAAACATGATATATATTTTGATGTCGATTCCACCAGTCAAGGATTTTAAAATTTTTACTAACTAAACTTTCAGTAGGAAACTCGAAATTTGTAGATAAATAATTATTTAATTCGGGGTTATTAGTTGTCGTATCCCTAACTTTTTTATTTCGTTGCAATAACCAACGATCCCATGCACTAAGTCTTGTTTGAATTACCGGTTCGCTACTACTAGATTCACCTAATGTTCCTAAGTTATATCTTACAATATAATCATTAAATAACTCAATTAAATCATTTCTTAATTTCGTCATTATTCTTGTAATATCAATTTCATCTAATATTCCTAAATAACCATAGTAAGCTTGTAAAGCACCATTCAAACCTTCTAATTTAAATTTAGGATCAAAAACAGCAGCAATAAAATAAAGTAAAAGAATGTCTCTAAAATAATTCAACCATTTTACCTTCATAACATTAATGGCTTCTAACAAAACAATATCATTAGGATCGCTACTTTCAGCATGTTCATCGAGAGCACCAACAATATTCAAACTTTCAAGAATAAATAAATGTGATGTTGGATAATAAACACCGTTAAAAGTTAAAGTAGCTTCATTAAAAACTTTTAAAATATCTAAAATGTTTTCACAAATATCTCATTGACTAGGATAAAGTGTGACATTTTGAACATGTTGAGAAAAAAAAACTACATAATTCATATTTGTATTGAAATGCTTGACATAAAAGAAAATAAGTTGAATTCCAACGTGTTGGAACATCTCTTGAAAATTTAATCGGTTTAATACCATTTATTTTACAAAACATCATCAATCTCTCATAACTTAAGAATATGACCAAATACAATTAAGTGTCATTTTAATAGGATCAAGAAAATGTGATAATAATTTTAGACCGTCTTGACACATAAGTTAATGACATGATTTGTGTTATATATGGTAATTCTTCTTCTATCCGAATTGTATTTGGAATGTACAACGAATATGAAAAAATCGACCCCCTAAATTTGGTTGACATAAGGATTTTAAATCATTGATGGATGCAGTATTTGCAGATGCATTATCAAATCCAATTGTTAAAATTTTATCTACTAAACCATATTCATCAAAAATTATCTTCATCATTCTATAAATATTTTGTGCAGTATGTGGTCATCAAAATTCTAAATGCAATAAATCGTTTTTGCATGATAAATGATGCATCAATCCAATGACAAGTCACACCCATGTATGAGTGTGTTTGCCAATGGTCACTCCAAATATCAGAACATATAGAAATACAACATTTTATCTCTTTAAATATTTCATTTAAAATAATTTTACCATCTTTATATAATTTAAAAATATGACGTTTTGTTGTGTTTCGAGTCATTTTACATGCATAAGGATTTAAATCATTATGCACGTAATTAGTAAAATGAAGTTTTTCACCAAAGCTTAAAGAAAGATGTGTCATACAAGTTAATTTCGTAAATTCTTCTCTATTTTTTGCATCATAATATTTAAATAAATCTACAGCACTCGTACCTCTACTAGATGATGCGTACCTGGTCATTTGAGTTTGCGTCGCATCAATTCCAAGTTCAACCAGATGATGTATTTCCAGATGTTTGATCATATTACCGTATCCACAAGAAAATTTGTAGGTAACCCCACAATAGTTGCAAATCACTCTTGAACTGTCATCGTTTAATTTTTCTAAATGAAAATGAATTCTGAAAACATTCAAGGAACGAGCCTTAAATTCTCTTCTTTGTGATTGTGCACCGACACTAGGGCCGCTCTCTTGGGTTGGCATATTTGACATGAAGTTCTCAGATGAGCTTGCCATTTTTCATTTAAGAAATAAGTAAGAAAAATAAAAAAATTGACTAATTGCGAATGATAATAACTAATTGAATTGAGATTGAGAATAAGAGAATTGTAGGAATTGAGAGAGTTGAGAATTTGGTGTGTTGAAATAATGAAAAATGAATCATATTTATAGAGTTTTAGAATTTTTTTGATACCAAAAATGCCCCTAAATATAACCGTTTTATTACCGTTATTAGGGATATATTAAGAATTTATAATTTATAATTTTTTTTATGCCTTTAGGCATTTTTTTTATTTTGAGGGCAGGGAGCCGTTGGCTCCCTGTCCTCCCCCAACGGTTAGTAGCCGTTGGGGGTTAGGGTTCCTATTGGAACCGTTGAACCGGTGAACCTTACTGTTCCACCGGTTCGAGTTTACTTTTTAATGCCATCCCAATCCTAAGTAGGGGTGTTCGCGGTGCGGTTCGGGGCGGTTTTTTCGTTTTTTACTTCAAACCGCGCGGGTTGGCGGTTTGGAAAATTAGAAAACGAAACCGCAAATTTGATAAGGAAAACCGCGGCGGTTCGGTTTAGCGGTTTGGGCGGTTCGGGTCGGCGGTTTGGATTATAAATTTTTAAAGAAATTTTTGTGTGTTTTCACATTATAATTGAAGAAAAAATTACATAATTTTCATTTATTCATTACATATTGTTATATGATCATTAAATATCTTAATTTTCATAGTTAAAGAAGAAGAAAAATATAAATAATATTTAATTTGAACTCGGGTCGGCGGTTTTGGGCGGTTCGAGTCAAAATTTGAGGTTTGGGCGGTTCGCGGTTTGACATGGTCAAACCGCACACCGACCCGAAATTTGCGGTTCGATTCGGTGCGGTTCAAAATTATTTTTAATATTTTTTCAAACCGCGCGGTTCGGTTCGGTGCGGTTCGCGGTTTGACCCGAAATTGTGTTCACCCCTAATCCTAAGTAGGTTGGGCAATTCGCCGCCGACCCGTTAGCTTTTTTAATTAAAAATTTGATTTTATTTTAAAAAACATGCATAATTACTTGTTATATTCTTTATTTTATTGTTTATTTAAGAACTTAACTTTAAGAAACTGAATGACTACTTCAAAAAAAAATCTTTAATAACTTTTAATTATAATTTTAAATTTTTAAAATATATATTTTTGGTAGAAACATAATAATACTAAGGCTCATGGGCCCGCCAATTGCCAACGCTAACTGTAAGTGTAAGGGACATACGTGACTAATTTGTAAAACTTATTTCATTTTTTGATATTTTGTGGAATAAAAACAAGGATCTTTTTAACATTTTCCTCATATAATATTATATTATAAAATTTCCCCTATAAACCGTGTATTTTGTTATTTTGTACCATTGTCTAAGTTTTCAATTAGGAATAAAAAAAATATCCAAATCCTCAAAGATCATTTGGACTTGAAATTTGAGTCCGCATAATTAAAAAAAAAAATCTAGATTTAAATGTGAGATTTTCATATATGTACGGATTTAAATCTAGATTTTTTAATTAATTAAAAAAATTTTATAAATATAATCAAAATCTGAAATCTTAAAAATTAAATATATGATAAAAAAATTGGATTTGAGTTTTTAAAAAAATATTATATTATATGGATCCAAATCCCGATCAAGATATCCGCATTCGAAATAACCTCCAATTCATCCTCTACTTCTCTTTTCATCTTCTTTTGCCGCAAACTCACATTGATTTCAATGAGTATAAGTGCTTCAATTAGAAGAAATCCCCCCGCATATTATCAATGATATTGAGCTTGGAAAGATTCCAGTACGAGAAGCTTTCTGTGGGTGAGCAAAAATCTCTGAACCAATAGTAGTACCAGTAACAAGAGCAACTGCACCAGCTATGGTTCCCCTATTCTGATCATTCATTATAGGCTCTTCTTTAAGTCGTATTAGAGCTTTCTTTGCCTTGGCTACATAAGTTGATTTTTGAGTAAATGAGAACTTTTGCTCTTGTCTCCATTGACAGTAGGCAGAAGGGTAGTAGTTTTCAAATAACTCAATAAATTTCCAACATCACCATGTTTCCTTAGCATTTGTGTGACGGTTAAAATAAGTTCAGTAGTTATGACCCCATTGTTGTGATTCTCTGATCACTATAGAATGTGTTTGAGGAAAAATCGAATGTTTTTCTATTACTCACAAGAATAGAATACAAAAATGTTTAAACTTTACAAAGCAAAAAACCTCACAACACTCTATACACAAACTTTGCGATTCTGGGATGATTTCAACTCTGAGATTAGAGCTCCCTTTTATAGGGCAAAAATCAAAAGTTGCCTTGGCAGCTTCTGTTCTATGCATGGCAGCAACTCATGGTAGTTTGATGGTGCATGGGAAGCTTCTAAGCAGCTCATGCAGCTGGACTTTACAATTCTCCCCCTCCAGCTGCATCCGAAACAATCATCATCTGACAGCTATACCGACTATGTCTTTGCACAGCTCTAGCTTGTCCCGAGTAACCACCTTTGTTAACATGTCGGTTGGATTCTCATCTATATGGATCTTCACTAGTCTCAGCAGTTGTTGATCCATCACCTCGCGTATCCAATGATAGCGAGTATCGATGTGTTTCGTCTGAGAGTGATACATTGAGTTTTTGCTCAAGTCCAGAGCACTCTGACAGTCATAATGTATCTTGTATTCTGTCTGCTTGATCCATAATTCTTGGAGAAAACGCTTTAACCATAACATTTTCTTTCCTGCCTCAGCTATAGCAATGTACTCAGCTTCTGTTGTGGATAATGCAATACACCTCTGCAATCTTGACTGCCATGACACAGCTCCCCATGCAAAAGTGTAGATGAAACCTGATGTAGATTTCCTATCATCAAGATCTCCTGCCATATCTGAATCTGTATAGCCTTCCAAGATTGGATTAGCTCCCCCGTAGCATAGAAGGAACTTTGATGTACCATTGAGGTATCTAAGAATCCATTTGACTGCCTCACAGTGTTGTTTTCCAGTGTTAGAGAGAAAATAACTCACTACACCCACTGCGTGTGCAATATCTGGCATGGTACATACCATTGCATACATAAGGCTTCCAACAGTTGAAGAATATGATATTGATGACATCTCCTATATCTCTTTCTTGGATGATGGGCACAAACTCTTGCTCAGTTTGAAATGGTGTGTTAGCGGAATGATGACTGATTTGGCTTTATGTATATTGAACCTCCTGATTATCCGTTCAATATAACTCTCATGTGAAAGCCACAACTTCTTGTTCTGTCTGTCACGAACAATCTCTATTCCCAAAATCTGTTGAGCTAGTCCTAAGTCTTTCATGTCAAAAGACTTAGAGAGTTCCTTTTTCAGCTGGCTGATCTTCACTGCTTCTTGTCCAACAATCAACATGTCGTCCACATATAGTAGAAGAGCAACGAAATTTCCATATGGAAACCTCTGAATGTATACACATTGATCTGCTGCAGTTCTTTTGTATCATTGACCCACCATGAATGAGTCAAACTTCTTGTACCACTGTCTTGGTGCTTGCTTGAGCCCGTACAAGCTCTTTTTCAGCTTGCAAACAAGGTTTTCTTTTCATGAAACCGTGAATCCTTCTGACTGCTCTATGTAGATTTCTTCATTTAGATCACCATGGAGAAATACTATTTTTGACATCCATCTGTTCAAGCTCCAAGTTCAAACTGGCTATCAATCCTATGATAACTCGGATTGAAGCCACCTTTACCACTGGTGAAAAAATCTCATCAAAGTCAATTCCCTTTTTTCTATAGGAATCATTTGACTACTAGCCGAGCTTTGTGTTTCATCACATTTCCTCTGCCATATTTCTTGAACTTGAACACCAATTTGTTCTTCAGTGCCTTTATTCTATGTGGGAGCTTGACTATCTCATAAGTGTTGTTTTTCTGCAGAGATTCCATTTCATCCTGCATTGCGTGTAGCCATTTGTCTTTGTCTTTATGAGATACAGCTTCGTTGAAGGTTTCTGGCCCCCCATCGTCAGTAAGCAAAATTTATTTTGATCGTGAGTATTTGGATGATGGAATCCGGCCTCGCTCAGATCTTCGTACTAGAGGTTCACTGGTTTCTGGCTGTCTGTTGTTATCCAGATCTGTGGATGATCCTGTGATAAAGCAGGCTGCAGCTCCCCCTGCTCAACACCACATTCCTCCTCTGATTCTGCTTCTGGCATGTCTTGCACCACATCATCATATGTGGCCACTCGTGTTGGTGCTGGGGTTTTGTCTGGATTTGCATCAACTTTGCGGCACTGGAATTAGAAGACATCTTGGGCTTTTCAATGTCTTCTATTGTTTGGTCTTCAAGAAACACTACATCTCTGCTTCTGATGAACTTCATTTCCTTCAGGTCCCATAGCCTGTATCCAAATTTCTCATCTCCATAGCCTATGAAGATGCATGGAGTAGTCCTTGCATCGAGCTTCTGCCTTAGCTCTTTGGATACGTGTGCAAAGGCTAAACATCCGAATATTCTGAGGTGAGAATATGAGGGATTCTCACCAGACCACACTTTCTCCGGAATCTCAAAGTTCAACGATACAATGGTGATCTGTTGATCATGTAGCATGCGGCATGAACAGCTTCTCCCCAGAATGGCTTTGGCAGCTTAACTATGCTGATCATGCTTATGACTTTCTCCATAATGGTGTGGTTCATCCTTTCAACGACACCATTGTGGTGTGGGGGTGAGTGGAATAGTCATTTCGTGTCGAATATCATGACTTACGCGTAGGTATCGAACTCCTTGAAGTGTATTCGCCTCCATTGTCTATGCGAATGCACTTCAGTTTCTACCCTGTTTCACGCTCGACCATGGCATGAAACAGTTTGAAGTAGTCCAGGACCTGATCATTTGATTTCAGAAAATACACTCATACTTTCCGAGAAGCATCGTCAATAAAAGTCAGAAAATATTTATTACCGCCTAGTGAATTTACCTCCAAGGGACCACAAACATCAGAGTACACCATACTGAGTAACTCTGATTTTCTTGTAGAAGTGAAATTGAAAGAGACTTTGTGTTGCTTACCGAAAAGACAGTGATTGCAAGGATCCAGAGCAGCATTTTTGGAGACAGAGATTAGATCATTCTTTGTCAAGGTAGACAACCTCATTTACTCCTGTGACTGAGTCTCTGGTGCCACAGATTCTGAGAAGCCTCAGGTTCAGCTACATTGAGGCTTTCTGCACAAATCTTCACATGAGTCTTGTATAGAGTTCCATAAATATGTCCTCGGGCGATAACCATGTCACCTTTTATCATTCTCCAATTGCCATTGATGAAGGGCTAGCATAACTCTATTTGTCAAGGGCTACCCCCGAGAGTAAGTTTAGCCGAATTTTGGAACATGTCTCACCTCCTTCAGGGTTATTGTATACCCTGCATTTGTCCGCAACTGTATTTCACCAATTCCCACTATCTGAGATGAACTGGTATTCCCCATCTTCACTGCTCCAAAGTCTCATGCTTTGTATGTTGTGAAGAAATCCATGTGAGAAGTGACGTGGTAGGATGCTGCAGTATCTACTACCCACTTGACATCCTGAGTTGCGGTGTGAAAACATGCTTCTCTTCCTGGCCGGAGCATATAGCTACATCTCATGTGGTAACTACTAGTGTCTCCACATCATTCTTCTTCGGCCGGTTATTGCCTTGTCCCTACTTTCGTTGCAGTTTTCGGCAATTATTCTTTAGGTGGCCTTCTAAGCCACAATGGAAGCACTTGTATGTAGGATTTCTCCCGTCCTTGGATTTGCCCATACTTTTGCTTCTGCCTCTCCCTTTACCTTGATTTTTCTCTTGTTGTCTTCCTCGATGCTCCAAGACAAGGGCTTCTGTTTGATCTGAGCCCACGTCTTTTCTTCTGGCTTCTTCATTTGACATGACATCTTTTACCATAGGCATGATAAGTTTGCCTCCTGGAGCAGAGTTGCTGAGAGTAACCACCAGTGTCTCCCAGCTATCAGGAAGAGAACTGAGTAGCAATAGGGCTTGAACTTCGTCTGCCAGTTGCATGTCTACTGCAGACAATTGATTCACCAGACTTTGGAACTCGTTGGTGGGTTCTGCAACGGAAGTTCCACTCCGTAGCTTCAGGTTCAACAAAAGCCTCATGATTAAGGCTTTATTCCGAGCTGTTTTGGCTTGGAACATGTCTTCCAATTTTCTCCACATTTCGTAAGCATCTGTATCCTGTGCTACGTGGTGGAAGACACTGTGACCGATCCACTGTCTAATCAGACCCATAGTTCTATTATTGAGTTTATTAAAGTCATACTCTTTAACAGATTCTGGTCTCACTCCCTTCACCTCGATAACATCAAACAAATCTTTACAGTGTAAATAATCTATCATCCGAGGTCTCCAGAGGGAGTAATTAGTTGCTGTTAGCTTGATTATTGCACCAGAAGGGGAATCTTCCATTTCCATCTTAAGTTTTAAAGTTTAAAATGAAAATAGGTTAAAATTGGGCTGAATTTCACAAATCAAAGGTCACCGTTGCGTCCGGAACGGTCGAAAATGGTGGGTTAGACACTTCGTTAGTCCAAATCTGACTCAATGACTGATTTGTAAATTTCTAAAATTTTTGAAGCTAAACTGTAAATTTCAAAGATTTCAGGGGGGCTTAATGAAATTTATCAAGATTGCTGACGTGACTGACATATGGCTGCTGATGTGGCAAAAGTGGGACGATTTTGCTGACGTGGCTGACACGTGGCGTGACATGGCAGATGACTTGTCGCTGACGGTGGCTGCTGACTGTGTACTGACGTGGCACTGACTGGGCGCTAACGTGTGCTGACGTGGAGATGATGCGGCGCTGACGTGGATGCCACGTAATCGTCTTCAACCTCCAGACGCGCGTGACGAGAGTGGGCTTCACTCTCCGGAGAGTGGTGGAGTGTGTGGGCTCCTCATACGTCCGTTTGATCTTCGGAAAATACCACCGAACTCGTCTCGACGTGAACTAGCTGGTGGTATGCTCAAAAATAATTTTTGACAACTTTAACGGAACCCGAATTTTCCGAAACAAGCTCCGTTCTTCGGTTTTACGACCCCAAAGTATAATCAAAGCTCTGATACCACTTGTTGTGATTCTCTTATCACTCTAGAATGTGTTTGAGGAAAAACCGAATGCTTTTCTATTACTCACAAGAATAAAATACAAAAGTGTTTAAACTTTACAAAGCAAAAAACTCACTACACTCTCTATACACAAACTTTGGGATTATGGGATGATTTCAACTGATATTAGAGCTCCATTTTATATGGCAAAAACGTGTGCTACAGTGCCACACATTTTTGCCAACTCAACATACACTAGCCAACTTGCACTCCATAATTTCATGGCATTTGTAAATCACCACCGAAAGTTGCCTTGACAACTTCTGTTCTATGCATAGCAGTAACTCATGGTAGTTTGATGGTGCATGGGAAGCTTCTAAGCAGCTTATGCAGCTGGACTTTACAACCATTGCGTAACTTTCTAGTCAACTTGAACCCAACAACATCAAGCAACACCATGCTCATAGACCGACCAAGCATTGCAGGCCCTGCTTCAATATCTCCAACACCTCAAGAAAAGGTCATGCCATAACCATCACCATTGAAAAGAATTGTGCACATTTTAAAATTAGCAAACATCCACCCCTTTGCAGGGTTATGACAATACACTGCTCTCTCCCAGCTTTGGAACTGATCATAATTCAACATATTAGAACAAGTTGGATTATTGACAGCAATAGTTCCGATTGGACTGCCGCCATAATGAAGCATATAACGTCCTTTCACAAATTCAGTCACTTGAATTAAATCTAAATTCAATGCCACTAAACCATTTTTCTCATGCTTTTCAAACAACATATGAAGTTCCAGAACCACTATTGAGGATGGAAGCCATAGTTCTATGTTCGTCAACTCGGTGAAGTTCATAGCTTCTATTACCTAAGCAGAGCATACCTGAAGGTCAAGACTAGCAAGATGCTTCAAATGCTCTTTCAAAATTTTCTTAGAATTGTACTCTCTAATCTTCTTTCTAGATATTTCAAAAATCAACTTAAGATCTTCGGGCCTTGATTGTAGTAAATGTGCTTCATCTTCTTCTTCTTCTTCAGATTTGCTCAAGATAGCCAAATACATTGTGCGTATCTTATGACATAGGTTTTCCACTACATCATTGAAATCCAACACCCCACAGTAAAAATTCTAATTCCCTCTGACCATATTCCCTCAGCTCCATCCAAAATATATGAGCCAACCTTCATACTCAATTCCCCACCCAACAGAGCAATCGTATTCGAAATTTGCTTCCTCTATTTTTCTAGTGGGTCAATCGCAAATTCTTCATCTTCATGATGATCAGCACTAGCATTCTTGCTTTCTTTGAATATTTTTTTAAAGCTAAGCAACCAATTCAATATGTTCTTTATAAGAAACTCAATCACTTTATGGTTCTTGAAAAATGAATGTTTCAAAAACTTCTCCGATATTTTGTCACCATTTCTTCTTTTCTCAAACAATCCTCAAGCATCTATCTTTAGAACTCGCATTGGCTATGTAAACAGTGAGGGTGATGATGTCGTAGTAGCAAACCAATTGCCTTCATTTTTACCTTCTTTTTATGTTCCACAGTTTCGGCTTTGGACATTAATGCATCTTGAACCACCTCTTTGATTTTGGGGCCAGAACCACTTCCTACACCAGCGGAAGGACCATCCTCGTCCATGGTTGCACCAGCATCACCGCCAGCTCCCTGGTACATCTTCGCAATGATTGGTTTGTAGATGCCCTCCAGTTTTTTCAATCTTATCTTCAAATTCGTCTACCTTAGCAACACCATTCAATTCGCCCAAGTCATTGAATTCTTGATCTTGGATAATGGCGTCTTGAAACATCTTTTGGATCCCTTCTCTGTCCTTGTTATTTGTGATTTCAATCTTATTCTTGTCACCGACGATCCCGTCCTCAGCAAAGTCGTTCAAATCGCCAAGGTCGTTGATTCATTGATCATTGAAAATGGTTGTGCCGTTTCTGATTTGGAAAGCTTCACTAGAGTCAGATCTTGGAACCCAAGATTGAAAGATATTGGCCATTCCCTTCACTAGACTAGGAGTTGTTTCCACTGATATTGATGCATTTGTTTGATCCTTGCCATGAGCAAACCCAAAATAAGCTGGATTAATGACACATGAATCTAATTTTGTGATAAGATTTTGCAGCATCATTTTGATTTCGCATAGTGATTCGTTGATGTTGCCAAATGATTTCTCCATTGATGAATCTCTCAATGAAAGCATCAAATGATAGGTTTAATTCGAGATAAATCTACAAATCTCTAATCGTTAGCTAATAATTCGAGTGGAAGCTAATGAAATACTCCAAAACTTTTGAGAGATAATTTGTTGAAAATGATTGTTTTCTATTAATGGTTACCTCATACAAGTTATATATCCAAGTTATGGCTTTACAAGAATAACTAATCACTAACTAACTTGACTAATATTTTCTAATTAATTGTAACTATTTAAACTATAATCTTGATGTGTAACAGATTTACACTGGAATGAGGCTAGATCTGAATCCAAATTTTGCTTCCCTTATCCAATTCAATCGGATGATGCATTTTTTACAATGAAAATATCCTTACCAAAGGCTAACTATTTTTAAAAATAAATAAATGTAGTTTTATATAATTAATATTTCATGCTTATAATTTATATCTGAAATTTGCTTGATACATTGAACAATTAATAAAGGGTCACATTATTTATCTAGAAGGCTCATACTTGTAACTAGCTAGAGTGGCTGAACCTACACGATGTGGTTGCAAATATTGTCCCTACCCTTTATAAAATTATTAATAGAAGCCAAATATGGGATTATGACAATCCTGAAAATCATTCCTTTCAGCCATACATGCATGCTTGAACATATCGAAATGAAATATTTATTTTTACAAAAATAGTGTGTGCAAGTTCAAACACCAGATCTTAACAGTGTTCATGAATCATACATTACACTCAAAATTCTAGATATATGGAGGACGCATTGATCAACTTCAGTTTTTCTTACCAAGGGAGGTACAATAATGTCCCTATTAACTAGCTAAAAGACTCATCTAATAGATAAAGTTGCACTTCTCGCTAATGACATTTACGTGATGTGAGATATGAGATTATCATTTTGATCATCTGTATTATTTTCACCCTCTATACATATGTACTAATAAAAAAACTAGTCCGATCGATAAAAATGTGCAACTCACTTATAAGCACTTTCTCATGATTATCTGATCATGTGTATTTTTCACCTGTCGAAACTTCTTTCCTAGATTCATTGCACTTTTTTTTTTTTTTTTACTTTAATTTTAAATATTTACCATTGAATTGGCTTAAATCAATGGCCTAAATTTTGAAATATAGATAAAACTTTATATATAGATAAATCAATTTGTGGGATCCATTTCTTATCTTTATTATAGGTTATGATATCTATCATGGTAAGTGAAAGGCCGGATTCCATATTCTTGATAAAAAGTAGATTCATGTGCCTTTCTTTCTCTTTCATTGGATAAATAATTGCATATATCTTTCAATTTTCAGTCAAAAAAATAATGTAACCAAACAATTTGTATCTTTCTAAACGTCCTTGCGAATAATATGCTGACTTTGATACTCAACGATCAGGAAGAAGCTAATCAAATAGTACTCAGTCACATCCATAATTAATTATTACTGAATTTGAAGTACATTAATCATATTATAATTTAAAAGCTGGGAAATCAGTACAAGATTACAATGCTTGCTTTGTTGATAATTATTTTTTAATTGTTCCACCATAAGTATATGGGGTATACAAATTTTAGTTTGCAAGTTTTTCCACAAGCATGAACATAGAAAGTTTTATATTTACAGATTTGCATTCAAAGAGACCAAGTAGAGTGGAAGTAAGAAGGGCCTCCATACCCTTCTCTCACCATCATCTCCATATCTTGTGCATCACATTCATTTGTCCCCTACAACATAAATAATTCATAATATCATATTATATTGGACATTATTAGATTTACTTTCAATAAAGTATTGATTAAAATATATCACTTCAATTTATAAATTATTTTTTGTGGGCAAAACTAAAATGGACTAGATTCTAAAGAAAGCTGTTTGAAAACTACATCCTTAAAAAAAAAAAAAAAAATAAGGATTTTGGGTTTACCAGCACTGTTTCTGTAGCATCCAGATCCGAGTTGAAGTCATAGTACATACTTGCTGCTGAAAGTTTCATAGAGAGAAACTAGAACGAGTACAGTAATGGAAAACAAAATGCTGTTATTAATACTATTGATGTATAGAAAATAATAAAGAAATAAAATTTGAAGTTTCTGAGATCACAGAGAAAAATTTCTTGGAGAAAGGATGCACCTCAATTTGATTCTGCAGTGATCGAACATAATTAATTATGACATCTAACATCACTGCCATTCCCATTGTCTGCACATTCATAACCAAAACAATAATAATATTCCCAAAAAAATTAAAAGGAAAAGGAAAAAATAATACCAAATCTTCAACAAAGGTAAGCAATATTATCTTGCCTTGTAGCATCCTGGAACCAGGTCTTGCAAGCACCTAAGCCTCTCATTTATTTTCTCTCTTCTTACCTATATTTAGAGAAATTAATATGAATCTGTTGCATCAAATATATATTTCTAGCAGCTATGTGATATCTTAAAGTTAAATAATTTTTTTTTTTTTTTTTTTAAACACAAGTGAACAGAAAATGTTTGGATATATACATACCCTTTCTGCCAAACTGTGACTGTCAGTAGCTTGACCTCTTTTTGCTCTCACATGAATCACTTCTTTTGGCTTCTCCACCACTCTCTCATCATTGTTTCTCTTTCTTTTTCTTCCACTCAAGCTCTGCATGCCAATTCCCAAAATCAGTACACATGATTATTATAAATTTCACATTACAAAATATTAAAAAGACTACTTAACCTTATTGTTTCCACTTAATAGCCCAGTTTCAGAAACAATAGGTGGAGACAGATTCACAAAACTGGCATTAGGGCTGAAATAAGTTGTCAATCCTAACGAAGGAACAGTTAGGGCTTCATGACTTTGAATATTATCTGTAAAGTTCATGCAAAGCTGAGGCTCAGGCTGTTGATGCTCAAAGAAGCTTCCATTAGAAAAAACATCCATCACTCCAGGCTGATCAGCTGTGTTATGATTCTCCGTAAGTACTGCATCTTTTATCAGCTCCAAGTCTGAAGCCATTTTCTTCAATAGTTTTGCAACTCCTCAGAAATTAAATTTAACTCAGCCCTTCACAGACGAACAAGGCTTTAAGAAACTTTGAATATGCAAATATTATATATAAAGAGTTGCATGTTAATGTCAACAAGTGCTATTTATATAAAGTAGGTGTTTTATCGGCCTTATATGTGTGTATATATTTATAAAATGAAGAGACTCAGTCTTCTTATATTTATAATACTTAAAAAAGAAAAAAGATTTGCATGTTGATTATACAACCTTTTGTATACTAGCAATTGTAGGTAACATATACTTTTCATAGTTCTTTTCCTTTGATATGATTAAAAAGGAAAATGAAGGTTGAAAAATTGTTGTCATTTGTCAGTTTTCTAGAGATTTAGTGATTGGAGTATCTTTAGTAGGTCCATAATTTTAATTGATATATATATTACGTAGGACCACTACCAAGACTTTGATTTAAGTCTGGTCGAAATCAAAGATTCAGTATCCATGGACTTGCAATGAAAAATTCTTGGAAATGACATGATTTTGATAACTGGTTTTCGGGGACTGCGGTTTAGTATACCACAAGACACTTTTTTTTTTTTTTTTTTAACGTTCGAAATTCTGTCATTAAATTACTCGATCCGAACTCAAACGGAACGGATAAAATCTTAGGCTGTCCCAGGCTCTTATAAGAAACGCACCCCCTAAATTCGAATATGCGACCTGAAGATCAGATCATGAGTCCTACACTACCAAACCACCCCATTGAGGATATATAC
>SKCR01054541.1:0-29597 GCA_019454045.1 Zanthoxylum bungeanum | reverse complement strand
AGTCCACAATCATAATTTCCCAAATCAATTCAATTCATCCAATGAATCAAACAACAAAATCACAATGAATTTCATATCCTTAAAATTCGGCCAAGCCACTTTAAAAGGGAAAAATGTTCCAAATCAAAATTCAATCCAATTGAACTTCAAAACATCATTAACCAATTGTTTTAAGTCATCCAATGATCAAACAAAACAAAATTACCAAGACATAGGTTCTTCTAATTTTCGGCCAAGCTTCCAATTTGGGGAAAATTGAATCCAATCCAATTTCATGAAATTGATCACACACAATCTCAATTAAACATGTTCTAAGCATACTTAAACATCCAATTCAATTAAAACATGCTTAAACACATTTTGCCCAATTTCAAGTTTCATATTCAACCTAAGAATTGGGGAAAATTGATCTAATCCAATTTTCTTGAAATTGATCATGCACAACTTCAATTCAACCTCATTCAAGCATAATGCATCAACAATTCAACCAAATCATGCCTAAATCGAGTTTACCCAAATTAAAGTTTTGACCAAAATTTGCAAATTGGGGAAAATCAATCCAATCATTTTTTTGTCAAATTGATTACATATATCTCAAATTAGATCATATATAGCATTATTGAACAATCAATTTGTCATAATCAAGCCAAAATCAAAAAGCCCCAAATTACTCAAGAACCCTAATTTCGGTTTTCATGCATCAATGGCTCTAGATACCAATGTTGGAGTTCAATCAAGTCCACAAGATCACAAAACATGCATAAAAAACAACTCATATGAACACATCAAAGGAGGTGGCGGAATCAACTCACATTGAATTCGGTTTTGATGGATGAAGAACAAGATGCGTTTTTTGGCTTCATCAAGCTCGGTTTTGGGACTTCTGGAACTGCAGTGAACGCACAGTGGGGGCTGTGAAAATCTCCTCCATTTTCGGCCATGCAAGATCCATTGAAGCTCAAAGCTTCAAGCTTCCATGCTCACAAACTCACTTCCCTATCACCTTTGTATCACTCCTAGAGTGCTAGCACTAGTTTATCTTCATCTGCTTCTCAAATTTTCGGTGAAAAAAAACAGAAGAGAGAAGAAGAATCGGCAGTGAGCCGAGAAGAAGAAGAGAAGAAAAAAAGGAGGGAAAGAGAAAGGACCGTATGTCCTTTGCATGTGTGAGAGAGAGTGATATTGCTCCATTTAGTCTAAAACGTGAAGACCAAAAAGAAGTGCAGAGTGTCCGTGAATGTGGTCCTAAATTAGGCCAAAAACGTGAATGAGCAATACCAATGAGTCACGTGAATGGCAAAAGTTTTTGCCAAAACCGTGAACCACACCAAGTCCAAGAGAGAGAAAATGATTTATATATACTATATCTTTATTCCATTTACCAAGTAAATGAATAAAATATATATATACACAAGTCCCTATATTCACATCATGTCACTTTAATAAAGTGACAACATGTCATATCACATCACTCAAAGTGACAATTGATTTGACGCATGATGTGACAAACGATTTGACGCTTGATGTGACTTGCATGCCGCGTTCGAATTCGAAATGCGAACGCGCTCGCAATCACTCTCGGGCTCGGGTTCGCTAATTCCAAATTAACGAATTTTCCGTCGCGTCGTAATTAAATGATTACGCCTAGCGAATTCACTATTCACGTCGCTAACGAATTAATTCTAAATTAATTCGTTCGCCCGAATTAAAATCTAATTTTAATTCCGCGTCGAAATCCAATTTCGATTAATATATCGAATATATTAATTTTATCGATTAATTCCAAATTAATCGTTCTCTCTCTTTAAATAATATTTTATCCCAGATAAAATATCTCCGCAATTAATCCCAGATTAATTTTCTCTCTCATCGAATTAATCCCAGATTAATTCTATCTCTCCGAATTAATCCCAGATTAATTCTATCTCTCTCTTCTAATAATCCCAGATTAATCAAAGTGCGAGTAATACGTCATCGGTGAATCTTCGGGAACCGACCCATGAGATCTCCGGATATGTTGGCAGTAAATACGATCGTCGGACTGTCCGAACACGTAAGTACCTCGTACTACGTTTATATCGATTTACAAGACAAGGTTGGCTTCTAGCAAAGCGCCATGCCTACCCAATTCTCCAGAAATATTCTTACAGGAATATATAGATCTGTATCAAGCGTAGAATACCGTAGTATTGTGTATATCGGCCCAGTATCGGATAATCACGTGCTAGGGCTGGGGCTGGATAAGTGTCTGCCCCGTCCGAAACACATGTCGGATGTTTGGTAACATAGTCTCTATAATCGGATATACATGACCTGGTCACAATATCCCGATTGGTTGCGCAACACTCAAGAGCACTAGTACCATATCCTGCGTGACATCTACTCCAATATGACTGAAGTGACACTTCCGTCTCGACATCACACCCAATACACTACGACTCCCTGATAAACCCAGAAGCGGTGTACCCAGAACCGTTTAAAAGCCCTGTACCACCAAGACCAGAGTTTACCGATTATCGCAAGTATTAGCGATGCAAGTCTCAGGTTAAGACTATACACACCTACCTCGATTCGGCCTCCCATAGACACATAGTCATAATACCAATGGGATTCCGAGGGGTCTATCCAGAGCGAAGCTGTTTCCCGTACCATCGGTGAAACACGACCTCCTATTGCACTTGCATAAGTATCCAACTTATATATATGAGAACTATGCCGTTGTGCCCTCACAACGCGCACAAGTGCAATACTAGCCTATTCCGCATTATCGATGTCCAGTCTCGATAATACTTCGGCTAGGATATTTAATGATTAATCCTTCGGGGATTGATACTGTCTCATATCATCTCAATCCAGGAACTAATCATATGGACCTCTCTTCATTTATACATCTATGGTGATCTAATCACAAATGATGAGAGTGCAATTTCCTTGTCACATAGTTATTTGTACAAACACCGTGATCTGTACAAATAGTGACGCTATGGGTCATATTATCCAACACTAGCAAAGCGCCATGCCTACCCCATTCTCCAGAAATATTCTTATAGGAATATCAGATCTATATCAAGCGTAGTATACCGTAGTATTGCGTACATCGATCCAGTATCGGACGATCACATGTTAGGCCTGGGGCTGGAAATGTGTCTGCCGCGTACGAAACATATATCGGACATCAAGCAACTAGTCTCTTAAATCGGACAATCCAGACCTGGTCATATTGTCCCGACGGTTGCAACCTTTTATAGAGTACTAGTTCTGTGTCCTGCGTGATCATCACCTCCATATGTCTGAAGTGATACTTCCATCTCGACATCACATCCATACACTACGATTCTCGATAAACCCAGAAGAGGTGTACACAGAACCGGTTAAGGTCCCCAACCACCAAAACCAAAGTTTACCGATTGTCGCAAGTACTAGCGATGTAAGTCTCAGGTTAAGACCATATACACCTACCCTGATGCGGCCTCCCATAGACACGCAGACATACTATACCAATGGGATTCCGCGGGGTCTATCCAGAGCGAAGCTGTTTTCCGTACCATCGGTAAAACACAACCTCCTATCGCACTTGCATAAGTATCCAATACTTAAATATATGAGAACTATGCCGTTGTGCCCTCACAACGTGCACAAGCGCAATACTAGTCTATTCCGCATTATCGATGTCCGATCTCGATAATACTCCGACTAGGGATATTTAATGATTAAACCTTTATGGATTGATACTGTCTCATATCATCTCAATCCGGTATTAATCATATGGACTTTCGCCATTTATATATCAAAGTAAATAATATTACAAAACGGCAAAAGGCAATTTCATTATCACATAGTTAATTTTGTACAATAATACAATATCATTTACAAACAGTGACGCTATGGGACATAATGTCTAACAAAATCAATATTATAAAGCTATCTAGGGTTATGAATACTTTCAATATCTTTTAAAGATGAAGTGGTTATCTCATGTTTGTGCAATATATCAGTTTATTAACCTGGAAAACAAAAATATGCAAAAGCCTCTATCGATGGTCAGATGCAAACACCCAAAATAACCGAATTAATCATATGTATATGTTAACCAAATTACCTGAATTCATTAAGATTAAGTTCCAATTATGACTACCCCGCCCAATAAGTATATGTCTATCCTGGAAGGAAATCTACCTAATGGACATCTACCCCAATGTGAGATCATGAGCTATTGAGTCTAAGGCTAAAACCTAAAATCTCTTTGTCAAGTTCATTTGAAGTTTACCAAATTAATCTTATAAATGGCAGTTCACAAGAAGCATTAAGTTTAAGACTCAATAAATAAACTAATACACTACCCAAAACATAAATAACCAACTTATATACCGGTGATATTGGAATTCATCACAACCCTAGAGACAGGATTTAGTTGCCACACATATCTAGGACTATTAAAGACATAAATAAAGAACATAACATAAATTAAACATGGAAATTAAAAAGGTAAAATAAAATATTAAAATAAAATACTGGGGTTAGATGATCCACTTTTATTACTTCTAATTTAGAAATCTCATTTATTATAATATATAAGTTGCATGACATTACCAACCGACCATAAAGGCGGTATCCTGATTAAGTCAGATTTTTGATTAATTCCAACCGACCATAAGGTCGGTATCCAATTAAGTCAGGTAAAAATCAATTTAATTAAGTCCAACCGACCATAAAAGCAGTATCCCATTAAGTCGGGTTTTAAAATAGTTTATATATTATAACTAAGGGGGATTAATCTAAATTATTATAATAAAAGCTTTACTTTTCACCCCAGTAGAGGGAAGTTACCTACTCATACTTTAAAGTAAAATAAAGAAAGATCTAATGCTTAAAATAAAAATTAAATACAAGAAAGTTGTAAATAAACAAACAAGATGCAATCTTATTAGTATTCTTAAGGAAATCCCCAGAAGAAGGTATGAAAATTTCAAATGAATTCGGCCTCAATTTATAGCTGAAATTTGTCTCTGTGCGTCGCGACACGTGAAGCTTTCACGTCACGACGTGCCGTTGATTCATGACACGTGTATGGGGCTTCGACGAGATGATGACACGTGACTGTCGATAGAATTATTAGCTAGTAGTCGCAATGTGTGATGGCTTGCGCATCGTGACGCTGATGTCATGCTGACGCAAGGAATTACCCGTGTCGACAGAGTGAATTATTATGCTGACGTAAGTGATGATGTGTCGTCAGGCTGAATTATTGGCTAATGTCTTGATGACGTGATAATGATGCAAGTGCTGATGTGTCGAGATATGGCGATGATATGGCGATGACAAGTGTCGGCAGTTCAATAATTGCATCGCGTTGCGACGCATAGAGTGTACGCGTCGTGATGTGAAATTCTAATTCTGCCTTTTTTGTCCATTTTTTTTACTGTTTTGGCCCTGATTTAATTCTAGTGAGTCCTGAAAATCTTATATATCTACAAAATAACACAAAACACATCAAAATATTCACAAATCTCAGGGAAAAAAAACAAAATATTAAGTAAAATAGGCGGTAAATATTGATATATTTTCCGCTTATCAACCTCCAAGTATTTACTTGCTGTCTTTTTTGTATTCTATCTTGCTCTATTTTATACCTAAAACTTATGTGGTATATGTCTCTATCTCCTTATCCGAAAGATATCATATTTTACATGTCCTTAGTGTTGGGGTTGGTGTACAGAGCGCCAATCCGGACCGTATTTATGTCTGATTCATGAATACGAACATCCCATTTTTCCATAATATTACTTATTTATGGTTGCACCTCTTTTGTCTATATACGTATTCGATCTGATTATGATTAGATCAAAACTAAATGTGGTTTAGTGATATGTATATATTAGACAAAGGCCCGATAATATATAATGCAGTACACATTTACAAAGGGAGTTTGTAATTGACATTGGGAAGTGTCACTCCTATATATATATATATATTATCAAACATTGTTCCTGGTCAAGATTCACTAACAGGGGTCGGTTAGTCAAATCTGTTGAGAATAGTACATATCATATATCGAGACTTGATCTGATGGTTTATCTCATTGAACCATGAGTCTAGGGAGACTCGTATAGACGTGTAGGTGTTTATAGTAGATAAACACTAAATGACTCACCAAAGATTCTTAATGGATGGTACACCAACGTCAATAAGAATCTTCTCGGGTTGAGTAGCATAGTGGTCCTTCGACTTAAGATACCACTGTAGATGTATGAGACATCCTCCACTCTTAGATGGCAGTCACGTCACCGATCTATTTAGATCAGACCTCCGCCTGTTCGTTGGGTGTGGACCGATCCTCATGATATCCTGTGTGTGTCAAGATAGGATCCGTCAGTTCTGTGTACAGAGTATATGTAGTCCATATGTGATTAGCAGTCTGTTAAATCTGTGGCCACAGTATACTTCGGAAATAAGTTCCGAATGTTATTTAGAGATTGCTAATAGATACCTCGACGGGATAACACCTATATAGATTTGACGTTTACATCTATATCTCTGGGATTATCCGGATACCTATGACGGAGGGAATATACGTATGAAATGACCTCGACCTGTATGATTCAGCTAGTTTATCCGTGGTCATCATAATTTACGGGTGGGTAAATTATGGACACGAAATTGGATTTTGTGACGGATATACCTGAATCTAGAGAGTCTCAATAATGAAACATACTCGTAGAGCACTAGGGAAACAATTATAAATAATATTGATTATTTATAAAGTCGTTTAAAGGTTAAACGTGAAATACATGTGTAAGGACCCGATAGTCATTTCCTTAATTTTTGTGCATTTGCTTTTAATACTTGATTAATTCAAATACACATTAATTAATTGTCAAATTGAGATATTTGACTAATATCATAAATGAATATATGTATTTAATATTTAATGTAAATATCATACATATATTTAATATATTTGTATTTAATTAATTAATTAATTATTTAATTGGTAAATGATTAAATTAATTAAAATATAAATATCTTAAAGTTATGATATTTGTTTTAATGGCTAAGTTGCCATTGTTGACTTTGTTAGAAAATATCATTAAAGTGTTTTTGATATTTTAACAAGTTGGTAACATGAAATTGAAATGAAATGAAAAATATTTGACTTGTATTTACTTAGCCAAATTCGGCCAAGGCATGCATTTTGGGCAAGTATATATTGTTTCATTTATTTTAGGGTTTTATTAACCTTTTCACTTTATCAAAACTCCATTAAAACAAGGCAAAGAAGGTAGAGTGAAAAGAAAAGAGAAACAAGGAAAAGCTTGGAATTTAGAGAGTATTTCCAACCTTCCATTAGAGAGTAATTTGTTCCTCTTGTTGTGGGAAACATCTTGAGATGTTCTTGAGTTTTTCTATTCTTTATTCTTTGTACTTTTGATGGATAAAATTTTGATGAGGGTGATATGCATGTATGATGTTGGAAGTTTATTACTAGTGTAGTAATAAGCATTCTCTTAAGGTTTTAGAACCATGTTGCCATTATAGAGTTATTGACCCACTCTTAAATGACCTAAAATTGTTGTATAGTTGTTTCATTGTGTTGAGACTTGATTTGGATGGAAGAAACATGATTGAAGTATTGGATTTAACCAATTTGGTCTAATTTGTCTAATTTGAAGAAATTGAGAAATTAGGGTTTAAGACCACTTCCAAATTTGGGGTTTTTCATTTATGTTGTGTATTTGGAAGTTTATATGATACATATGAAATCTTATGTTGAGTTTTTCTATTCATCTTGATGTGGTTTGAACATGGAAAGTGTAAAATGCACAATATGCCCCCATTCAGACATGGTCTGGTCGGACATGATGTGGTCAGCCTCGTCTGGTCGGACATGGTCTGGTCTTCCATGATGTGATTAGATCATGAACAAATGTGGTCGAATCATGACCACATGTGGTGGGACATGACTGGTCAGGCCTCGTCTGGTCTTCCATGATGTGGTCGGATCATGACCAAATGTGGTCGGATCATGACCACATGTGGTCGGCCATGACTTGATGTGGTCGGACAAAGGGCCTTTTGTGGTCTGATTATTACTTCATCTAATTGGATCATACACATGAGTAATTTTTGGGTTTAGTTGAAATCCGAATAGATTATTAATATTAGATATTGAATAATCTAATCGGTATTTTGAAAAAGTTTTTAAATATGATTTCAGCCCGACCTTCCGCTGCGCCCGACCCGAATCCCTTACAAAATGGTATCAGAGCGAGTCTGATTCTAGGCCCCCTAAAATGATTAGTTTTTATTAAATCTATGTTTAATCATATTTTCTAGACATTATAAATGCTTGTTATAATCTAAATTGGTTAGATTTAAAGTGTATGACGCTTTACGGAATATCCCCGCTTAATAAGGTTTTAAAGTAACTAGTATTTGAAATACTTGTTTCTTGGTCCGTCTTGTCAATACGGTTTATAAATATTTTTCCGTGACTACATCTGAGACAGTTCCTCTGCTGTGAGGGTGTAGCCGATAGAGATTTATTTATGCCGGATGTATATTAGATACTAGATAAATTCAAGCGAAAGCGGAATCCTGAACGTGCCCTAGCTGTCAGGGTTACCCAAGTAACTTGAGTTTATCATTGACGAGTTCAACCTTGGTACGTCTCATTGTGGGCCTGCCTTAGCAGCGACAATGAGAAACGACCAGGACCGGAACCTCAGAATCACTAGTGAGTGATTGACAATGAGTTGTCTACCTGTGAATATACGTAGGCGAGACCGTGCCTCTGCTGTGAGTCGAAATATATTCATGGGGTCCACTTCCCATTATGGAATTCGATTCAAATATTGAATTTTCATTTTTCCGTTGGGGATTACGGTATTACCTAAAATAGTGGGAGGCACTTCTAAGTTTAAAATATTCCATAACTTAGACAATGTGTATTATTATGGAAATTGCCGCTTGTTTGTTTCCTTATTCTATAGTAGATAGAATTAAACTTTTATTTCACTGCTCACATATTATGATATGTTATCTGACTTGACTCTTGGTTGCAGTTATTCTAGAATAGGTTCTAGATACTCTTAGACTAGGATATTATTAGATTGGTCTAAAACCATCGGGAACTTTTGTTCCGATTTTCTTCAAAATCAAGATGGTTAGTGACTTAGTTTCTAAGTCATGATAGATAATCTAGATAGATATCCCTTTAGGATATAATACTTTAGAGAGAATAGTTTCTTATGCAGTAAGAATTGACTTGAATTAGTTCATGTCTCGAGATTATTGACTGGCATTAAGAAAGCCCCATTAGGTATTTATTTATCTAGTAATGACGTTTCTTAGCTTTAATTACCTTTAGAGGCAATGTGTCCGACACGATTTGCTAATCAGTTATTTACAATTATTGTGAATAACTGAATGCAAATAGTAACGCTAAAGAAATGAGATGCGTATAGTTGTGTATAGAAAATATCGATTTTCACAAAAACTACCACTATAGGTATTTGATACCAGATCTCCCGTTTAGTTATTTAAAATATTAGTTAATGACTGTTTTGATATTTGATATCGGAACTCGTGACTATTGGATAGTCACTTATTCTTTCTAAATAATTATTACATATTTTATAATAACTAGTAGTGTCATTGACGTAGAGATAAACATTAAGAAAAATTATTCTGTAAAGTAAATAATTTAGAACGATGCTTTATGAGTTTAATCACTTAAGCATTGGATGATTATTCCGTATGGTAAAAGATGGTTTGATACTAGATCACACCACATGTCCTTATCCATTTAATGAATATTGTATTCGGGAAGGTGATTAAGATCTCGTTTAACCAATGATTTTCATTGGACCACCAATTTATTTAACTGATACATTGAATGTATGTAGTTTAATAAATTATAATTGCTTAAGGTAGTTTTCTTTACTTCGTAACTTAGTTTATGAATTGTCATAACTTAGTTACGTGTTTCTGAAGGAACACATATTGAAAGTCTTGAAAGTATCAAGAACTTTCAATCTGTTCTAATGAAACGTAGATTGAACATTTTTTACTTGTTCAAATATATTCAATCTAAAGGTTTTAGAGAACTCTATCCTCAAAATTCATTACATGTCTTTGAACTGTTCAAAGATCGTTGATACGATCAAATATATGAATTCAAAACAATTAGTTCTAAGGTTATTTAGTGAATATGATTCATATTCAATATTACTCTTCCACCATTCCATCTTGATGGAATTGAGTAGTGGGAGCAATCGAATCTTATATGATTTGATTCGTTTGATATTGAATGTTACCGAATTAGTTTTAATACTCTTGGGGTTATGCTCCATTAACACTAATTCATTTCCATTAATTAATGTTCCATTAATTTCTACAGTTACATATATGATATGTATAGGAAGAAAAATTTGAATCTTGAAAAGTTTGAGATTTGAATCTTTCTTTTATATAATAGTTATATAATGGAAATTACTTACACCTTTGAGGTATAAGTAAAAGTTTATAATTTATTCTGTTTAATAGAATATTGTATTCTATATAATAGAATATATTTCCTACGATTCTAAGTAATAAAATCGTTTTATTACTTTGTGTGTAACATTATATGTTAGTTACTGTAGAAAAGACTTGACTTGTTGAAGTCAAATGTGAGAATGATAAATTATAAATGCAACTACGTAATTAATAAGATGGAATAACCCTTATACTTATTCTATATAAGTTTAATAGGATATCAGAATCATTTACGAGTATTTGATACTTAATGATTTTGTTGTTTTCTTACCGAAGAAAAATTATCCTATAACTTGTAATGGAAGAGATATTTGATATCGATTCTGGAAGTTCACCAATGAACCATAGATCTAAGATTGTTCATAGCTTACTACGATCAAGTTTTGAACTTGATTACGCTTTCATTATGAATTAGTTCATGATATGTGCTAATTGTTTGCACAACGAAAGTAATGTGAGCTTATTAAAGGTTTGACCTTTATAGTATGACAGTGAGAAATGTTATACTCAACAATCTATTGTAGATTTTGAGAAAACTTATCTCTAGTCACAATAATTGAACAATTAAAGATATATTGGTTAATGTTGATATTAAACTGTATATTCTAGCTAAAGAATACAAAGTGGCGTTTTTGGATGACTTATTCAGATAAGAGATCAGTTGTGATTTCCTTGTTTGAAGAGTTCGTTCTAGAATGGCCCTAGAGTTTGTGTTCTGCTGAGATCGCAGTTTAGTGTGCTAGCTTATAGAGCCTATTGTAGACTCAGATAAGTCTTCCGAAAATATGTGTTCTCTATTTTTGATGTCGTCAGATTGTCTGATCTTGTCAAAGTATAGAGAACACATATGTGATTAAAAGGGTTAGTGGGAGCGTACAAATTTCTTTCTAGTGTTATATATCCTAACAACGTTATCATTACTATGGTAATAATGAGATGATTGTCAGGTAAAAGATTTACCTAAGTCTTCTTTACTCCGTGAAAGCAGTGGGAGTAGTCTTTGTTATATTTGATATAAAGTTTTATATATGATATAAAAATGTGAGACTTGTGAGATACTCCTATTAGTCGTGCATTAGATATGATCTAATAAAGGACATAACAATGCTATCTGTATGACAGTTAGTATAACTGTTGGACAGTTATTGTATGTCTTATACATAGTATTCATCTTTCGTAAATGATGATTCCTTTTTCGAAAGATAGATTGATTAGAATGTCTAAAAAATATTATATATCATTTGATGATGACATAATGAATACTTTATTATGTGCGATTAAAGATATCGATTTAATCGTAATTGTTATGAGTTATTTTGATACCCTATAGACCATAGGATGGATCTTAAAACACGTTCTTTGTGAACTTTGAGATATTAAGAACGAGTTTCTAATTCATGGAGAATATAGTCTACAACCATTAGGGTCATATTAGTTTTGAGACTAATTATGACGTTAGACAGTTTACATCATAAAGAGTCACAAAAGATGCAGTGGGAGTGTCACGAAGGATTCTACTATCTGAGTGGAATTACATGCAACTTATGAAGTATTGAGTTATGAAGTTGCATAGTGACCTTATAAACTAGAAGTTTTATATTAGTGTTGTGCTTGCGGTTGTCCACATAGTATTTTGGATTTGATCCTTAAATACTTGGACAACTCAGTAGCTGTAGTACAATACTGATGTAGCATCAGAGTCATATTAATTTATAATTTAGATTCTACAAAATATGAATGATGCTATCTATGGGAAACGATGGAGTTTGTTTGAGAAACTCAATTTGTAATAGCGGACCTACTTATTGTAGCCTACCTCTTAAGTGCGAGGTGAGCTTTTTGAGAGCCATGAGTATACGATACACATTGAGATGTCTATATGATACCGTGGATTGGCACAAGAGTAAGTGGGAGAAATTGTTGGGGTTGGTGCTCAGAGCGCCAATCCGGACAGTATTTATGTCTGATTCATGAATACGAAAATCCCATTTTTCCAAAATATTACTTATTTACGGTTGCACCTCTTGTTTCTATATACGTATTCGATTTGATTATGATTAGATCGAAACTAAATATGTTTTAGTGATATTTATATATATTAGACAAAGGCCCGATAATATATAATGCAATACACAGTTATAAAGGGAGTTTGTAATTGACATTGGGAAGTGTCACTGCTATATATATATATATTATCAAAAATTGTTCCTGGTCAAGATTCACTAACACGGGTCGGTTAGTCAAATTCGTTGAGACCAGTACATGTCGTATATCGAGACTTGATTCGATGGTTTATCTCAATGAACCATGAGTCTAGGGAGACTCGTATAGACGTGTAGGTGTTTATAGTAGATAAACACTGAACGAATCACCGAAGATTCTTAATGGATGGTACACCAACGTCAATAAGAATCTTCTCGGGTTGACTAGCATAATGGTCATTCGACTTTAGATACCACTGTGGATGTATGACATATCCTCCACACTTAGATGGCAGTCACGTCACCGATCTATTTAGATCAGACCTCCGCTTGTTCGTTGGGTATGGACTGATCCTCAGGATATCCTGTGTGTGTCAAGATAGGATCCGTCAGTTCCGTGTACAGAGCATAGGTAGTCCATATGTGATTAGCAGTCTGTTAAATATGTGGCCACAGTATACTTCGGAAGTAAGTTTCGAATGTTATTTAAGAGATTGCTAATAGATACGTCGACGGGATAACACCTATAGAGATTTGACGTTTACATCTATATCTTTGGGATTATTCGGATACCTGTGACGGAGGGATTATACGTATGCAATGACCTCGACCTGTATGATTCAGCTAGTTTATCCGTGGTCATCATAATTTACGGGTGGGTAAATTATGGACACGAAATTGGATTTTGTGACGGATATACCTGAATCTAGAGAGTCTCAATAATGAAACATACTCGTAGAGCACTAAGGCAACAATTATAAATAATATTGATTATTTATAAAGTCATTTAAAGGTTAAACGTAAAATACATGTGTAAGGACCCGATAGTCATTTCCTTAATTTTTGTGTATTTGCTTTTAATACTTGATTAATTCAAATACACATTAATTAATTGTCAAATTGAGATATTTGACTAATATCATAAATGAATATATGTATTTAATATTTAATGTAAATATTATACATATATTTAATATATTTGTATTTAATTAATTAATTAATTATTTAATTGGTAAATGATTAAATTAATTAAAATATAAATATCTTAAAGTTATGATATTTGTTTCAATGGCTAAGTTGCCATTGTTGACTTTATTAGAAAATATCATTAAAGTGTTTTTGATATTTTAACAAGTTGGTAACATGAAATTGAAATGAAATGAAAAATATTTGATTTGTATTTACTTAGCCAAATTCGGCCAAGGCATGCATTTTGGGCAAGTATATATTGTTTCATTTATTTTAGGGTTTTATTAACCTTTTCACTTTATCAAAACTCCATTAAAACAAGGCAAAGAAGGTAGAGAGAAGAGAAAAGAAAAGAAAAACAAGGAAAAGCTTGGAATTTTGTAAGTATTTCCAACCTTCCATTAGAGATTAATTTGTTCCTCTTGTTGTGGGAAACATCTTGTGATGTTCTTGAGTTTTTCTATTCTTTATTCTTTGTACTTTTGATGGATAAAATTTTGATGAAGGTGATATGCATGTATGATGTTGGAAGTTTATTACTAGTGTAGTAATAAGCATTCTCTTAAGGTTTTAGAACCTTGTTGCCATTCTAGAGTTATTGAACCACTCTTAAATGACATAGAATTGTTCTATAGTTGTTTCATTGTGTTGAGACTTGATTTGGATGGAAGACACATGATTGAAGTATTGGATTTAACCAATTTGGTCTAATTTGTCTAATTTGAAGAAATTGAAAAATTAGGGTTTAAGACCAGTTCCAAATTTGGGGTTTTTCATTTATGTTGTGTATTTGGAATTGTATATGATACTTATGAAATCTTATGTTGATTGGATTTCATCTTGATGTGTTTTGAACATGGAAAGTGTAAAATGCACAATATGCCCCCTTTCAGACATGGTCTGGTCGGACATGATGTGGTCGGACCTCGTCTGGTCGGACATGGTCTGGTCGGACCTCGTCTGGTCGAACATGGTCTGATCGGCCTCATCTGGTCAGACATGATGTGGTCGGCCTCGTCTGGTAGGACATGGTCTGGTCTTCCATGATGTGGTCGGATCATGACCAAATGTGGTCGAATCATGACCACATATGGTCGGACATGACTGGTCGGACCTCGTCTGGTCTTCCATGATGTGGTCAGATCATGACCAAATATGGTCGGATCATGACCACATGTGGTCGGCCATGACTTGATGTGGTCGGACAAAGGGCCTTTTGTGGTCTGATATTTACTTCATCTGATTGGATCATACACATGAGTAATTTTTGGGTTTAGTTGAAATCCGAATAGATTATTCATATTAGATATTGAATAATCTAATCGGTATTTTGAAAAAGTTTTTAAATACGATTTCAGCCCGACCTTCCGCTGCGCCCGACCCGAATCCCCTACACTTAGTAATGTCTAACGCTTGTTCTTTTGTATTCCGTTATTGCTTGACTAATACTTTCTCCCTTCATCGTTTCAAATTAAATTCCATTGGTCTATAGGATAGAAATCCGGATATAAATTCCATAATCGAATCCGAATGGACGGTAATGTGTTCTGCACTCAGGATACAATTCCACGTGCCTTTGGATTTTATAAAACACTTAGATTAATTAAAAACTTGACCATTTTAGGATTCCAATTTTTTTAACTAATTAGTGTTCTAGTATCGTAAGAGTTAAAATATGATAGGCACTAATACTGCACCAATTAAATTAGTTTAATTGAGTATATTAATTAGTAGAGACTAATGATATTAGTGATATAAATTTTAAGAGTTAAAATTTGTTTGGTCACTAATAATAAACTAGTGTTAGTAAAAATTACGATTTAGCTGCCATAAATTTATTTACACTAGTAAATATAAAATATTGGATATTTTACAATAGAAACCTTAATTTTAAAATAGTGAGTGGGAGAAGGACATACGACAATATATCCCACGATCTCCGTTGTTAGTCCGAAAACATGAGATTCAAAATGCGCCTCGAGAGGACTTTGCTTTTGTCCCCCTACGGATGGTGTCCATTTTGGATCAATATCAAGTTTGGATTCCAAAAGGATAGGTACTCAAGATGTATCCGGTGAACTGACCTACCCTATGGCGGTATTTCATTAGTTAAGTCCAAGGGTTCCGAAACGAGTGGTCACACTCACAAAGGAATGATTAAATGTTAATCAAAATTCTTTGATAAAATCAAACAGTGGTTTATTAATATAGGAATAAGAGTTATTCCCGCATATATTAATCGATTGAGATTTTCTCGATCTATTATACAAATACTGGACCTACTCTACAGCGGAACTTATTTGTGGGATGATAGATTTCCTTGGCATAATAATTCTCTTAGGTTTCTGATTCGTTATTCATGGTTCATGCATAATGTTTAAATTTATGCCAAAATTATTTGATAATTTTAATATGCGATGAATGAAAATTAAATACATGTTTATTTTTATTTTTCAGCCATGGTTTCTCTAATTATTTCCATACTGTCAAATGATAAAATAACGGGAGAAAACTGTATTAAGTGGAAAAGTAACATGAACGCTATCCTGGTATGTGAAGACCTAAATTTTATCCTAATAGAGGAGTGTCCTCTCGAGCCGGCTAGAAATGCTGGCCAAGCTGTGCGCGATGCTTACTAGAAATGAGTCACGGCTAATGAGAAGGCCTGCTGCTACTTACTAGCAGGGATGTCCGAGGTTCTTAGTGCAAAGTATAAGGCTATGGCTTCATCATCTGAGATGATGAAGTCGTTGCAGGGCATGTTTGGGTATCCTTCGGAGAGTCAACATCATGAAGCTATGGTCTCAGCGATGACTACTAGGATGAATGATGAGACATCAGTCTGAAAGCACTTCTTAAAGATGATGATCTATCTCAACACTATCGAAACACATGGTGCTCGTAATGACGAGCGGAGCCAAGTGACCATGATTATGGAAAGTCTTCCAAAGAGTTTCCTGTAGTTTAAAAGAAACTGAGTTATGAACAAGTTGACTTTTACTTTGAACCAACTACTTAATGAGCTCACCCACTATGTCCCCATGCTTGTGGATCCTCGTAAGCCTAGTGCTGAGGTAAATGTTACCGAGTCTTCAAAATCTACCAAGAAGAAGAAGAATAGCACTGGGAAGACCAAGGCTAAGCCCATGAAGAAGATGAACAAGAAAAGCTCAAAGGATGCCAAGTCTAAGGGAAAGTGTTTCCACTGCAACAAGGACAGGCGTTGGAAAAGGAATTGTCCTAAATACCTTACCGAGCTAAAGGAGAAGAAGGCTACATGTAAATATGATTTACTTGTTATTGAATCTCTATTAGTGGAGGATGATAAATCCGCTTGGATTGTTGATAAATCTCTATTAGTGAAGAAACTTATTGGCTTCAAATGGGGAGAAGAGCAGAAGCGTACATTCAAGGATATTAAAATGAAGTTGTGCGGTGCATCTATTTTGGCGCTACCCTACTTTGAGAAGACATTTGAGATTGAGTGTGACGCATCCGGGATAGGCATTGGAGCGGTTCTTATGCAAGAAAAGCGACCAATATCTTACTTTGGTGAGAAGCTCATTAGAGCCGTTTTGAGGTACCCCACATATGACCAGGAGTTGTATGCGACAGTGAGAGCCCTTGAGACTTGGATGCATTATTTGTGACCTCGAGAGTTTATGATATATACAGATCATGATTCATTGAAGCATTTAAAGGTCTAAGGTAAGATGAACAGACGACACGCACGATGGTTAGATTTTGTTGAGACCTTTTCATTTCTAATCCTCTACAAACTAGGTAAGGCAAACATTGTAGCTGATGCACTATCGCGAAGGCATGCTCTACTTACTTCGTTGAGTGCAAGAATGCTTGGGTTTAAATTTATTAAAGAACTTTATGCAAGTGATACTGACATTAGTACTATCTATACTGCATGTGGAAAGTCTACCTTTAGTAAATTCTACAACCATGATGGATTTTCATTTATGAAGAATAGACTATGCATTACTGTTTGTAGTATGCGCGAGTTGTTAGTTATGGAAGCGCACATGGGAGGTTTAATGGGCCACTTTGGCATTGTTAAGACCTTAGGGGTATTGAGTGAACATTTCTATTGACCTAAAATGCGGAGAGATATTAAGAGTTTGTGTGATAAATGCTTGATTTGTAAAAAGGCTAAATCTAAGGTTATGCCTCCAGGGTTGTACACACCATTTCATGTACCTAGTGAGCCATGGGTAGATGTATCAATGGACTTTATATTGGGTTTACCTATGATTATGAAGGGTAGAGATTCAATCTTTGTTGTGGTTGATAGGTTCAGTGAGATGATACACTTTATAGAATGTCATAAAACTGATGATGCCACTAAAATTGCTGACTAGTTCTTTAAAGAAGTATTACGGCTCAATGGAATTCGACGGAGTATAGTCTTAGATCGTGGTGTTAAATTCCTTAGTCACTTTTGGAAAGTTTTATGGGGAAAGTTAGTAACTAAACTTCTGTATTTTACTACTTGCCACCCCCAAACTGATAGGTAGACCGAAGTGGTTAATAGGACTTTGACTCAGTTATTGCGTACTATTATCACTAAGTGTTGGACAAAATGACCCATACCGTCACTATTTGTACAGATCACGGTGTTGTTGTACAAATTACCTATGTGACAAAGGAGATTGTACTCTCATCATTTGTGATTAGATCACCTTAGATGTATAAATGAAGAGAGGTCCATATGATTAGTTCCTGGATTGAGAATGATATGAGACAGTATCAGTCCACGAAGGATTAATCATTAAATATCCCTAGTCGTAGTATTATCGAGACAGGACATCGATAATGCGGAATAGGCTAGTATTGCACTTGTGCGCGTTGTGAGGGCACAACGACATAGTTCTCATATATATAAGTATATGATACTTATGCAAGTGCGATAGGAGGTTGTGTTTCACCGATGGTACGGGAAACAGCTTCGCTCTGGATAGACCCCTCGGAATCCCATTGGTATTATGACTATTTGTCTATGGGAGGCCGAAATCAAGGTAGGTGTGTATAGTCTTAACCTGAGACTTGCATCGCTAATACTTACGATAATCGATAGACTTTGGTCTTGGTGGTACAGGGCTTTAACCGGTTCTGCGTATACCACTTCTGGGTTTATCAGAGAGTCGTAGTGTATTGGGTGTGATGTCGAGACGGAAGTATCACTTCAGTCATAGTGGAGATGATGTCACGCAGGATACGGTATTAGTGCTCTTAAGTGATGGTCGGCCATCGGGATATTATGACAAAGTCATGTATATCCGATTATAGAGACTAGTTACCAGACATCCGACATGTGCTTCGGACGGGACAGACAATTATCCAGCCCCAGCCCTAGCACGTGACTATCCGATACTGGGCCGATATACACAATACTACGGTATACTACGCTTGATACAGATCTATATATTCCTGTAAGAATATTTCTAGAGAATTGGGTAGGCATGGCGCTTTGCTAGAAGCCAACCTTGTCTTGTAAATCGGTATAAACGTAGTACGAGGTACTTACGTGTTCGGATAGTCCGACGACCGTATTTACTGCCAACATATCCGGAGATCTCATGGGTCGCTTGCCGAAGATTCACCGATGACGTATAACTCGCACTTATTAATCTTGGATTAATTAGAAGAGAGAGAAAATTAATCTGGGATTAATCACAGAGATATTTTATCTGGGATAAAATATTAATTAAAGAGAGAGAACGATTAATTTGGAATTAATCGATAAAATAATATATTTGATATATTATTAGAAATTGGATTTCGACGCGGAATTAAAATTAGATTTTAATTCGGCGAACAATTAATTTAGAATTAATTCGTTAGCGACGTGAATAGTGATTTCGCTAGTCGTAATCATTTAATTACGACGCAACGAAAAATTCGTTAATTTGGAATTAGCGAACCCGAGCCCGAGAGTGATTGCGAGCGCATTTGCATTTCGAATTCGAGTGCGGCACGCAAGTCACATCAAGCGTCAAATCACTAGTGGCGTCAATTGTCAAATCACTTGTCACTTTGAGTGATGTGACTTGACAAGTTGTCACTTTATTAAAGTGAAGTGACTTGATGTAAAAAGAGAAGTGATGGGTGAAAGGTTGAAAAGCACTTTTTGCTTTTTTCTTTTGACTTTTGCTTTTATTGAAAAATAAAAAGTGGTAAATGGTTTTGATTTATTTTTGGAAAATATAAAAACCAAAATACATTTTTTCTTTTTCAATTAACACACTCTCTCTCTCACTTTTCGGTTTCCAGTAAACCATTTTCCCCCTCTCTTTTCCCTCTTCTCCTTCATGGTTTTGGAGCCGTTTCTTCTTGTTCTTGTTCTGGTTTGACCGAAAAAATGAGAAGCAAGGATGGAGATAAGGTGCTAGCACACACATGAGTCTTCCTAAGGTGATAGGGCAGTGAATTTATGAGCTTGGAATCGTTTTGGAAGCTTGAAGCTTGGAGCTTCAATGGTGTTCATCAATGGCCGATCATGGAGGAGACAATAACCAGTGAAACCGAGCAGCCCACTGCATGAGGAAGCCACTACCGAGCTTGGAGGGAGGCAGAAAACGATCTTGTTCTTCACATCTCAAACCGTTCAATGTGAGTTATGTTTCCGCCTTACTCCTTTGATGTGTTCATACGAATTTTATGCTTGATTTCATGATTCTTGGGACCTATATTAGAAACTCAACAATGGTATCTTGAGCTATTATCAAGCATGAAAAAGTTAGGGTTAAAATTGGGTAAACTCGATTTAGGCATGATTTGGTTGAATTGTTTGATGAAGTATGCTTGAATGAGGTTGAATTGAAGTTGTGCATGATCAATTTCATGAAATTGGATTGGATTCAATTTTCCCTAAATTTTGGGCATGACAAATTGGGTAAAATCAATTGAAGCATGATTTGATTAAATTGATTGATTAAGTATGCTTAAATGTTGATTTTTAATGATTGATTGGATCAATTTGAAGAAATTGTGTTTGGAACAAATTTCCCCAATTTGTTATGTTGGCATAAAGTGAAAAATTTGGGTAAACTTGATTTTGAGCATGTTTGATGAAATTGGATGATTTAGAATGCTTAAAGTATGTTTAATTGAGGATTGATTGGATCAATTTGTTGAAATTGTGTTTGGAACAAATTTCCCCAAATTGCTTATGTTGGCCGAAATTAAGGAACCCTAAATTTCTTGGTGATTTTGTTTGTTTGATCATTGGATGACTTAAAACAATTGGGTAATGTTGTTTTGAAGTTCAATTTGATTGAATTTTGATTTGGAACATTTTTCCCAAATTAAAGTGGCTTGGCCGAATTCAATTGAATTTGAAATTCATTGTGTTTTTTGATTTTAATTCATTGGATGATTGAATTGATTTGGGAAATGATGATTGTGGATTCAATTGGATTGAAACCGAATCGGATTGGAAAAACCCCCTAATTGCCGAGAATAAAGTAGCATGTAATGGGTTTGATTTTGTTAAAATTGTGTTGGACACTATTTGTCATTAAAGTGCATGATTAAGTATGCTAATTGATGTTTTAGAAATATTAATTGGGTGGTTAATTGTGTATTACACTTAGGTTAATTAATTATGGAATTTAGAATTTTATAAGTTAATTAATTGGGCTTATTTTTATAAATTGGGCCTTTAAGGTTGTGATTGGGCTTTTGGGCTTTGTTGTACAAAGTTAGGTTTAGGCCAATTTGGTTGGATCCAATTGGGCCTAAAACCGTATCCATAAAGTCCAATTATGACTTAATGGACCTTAATTATTTAATTGGGCCTAATGGGCCAAAATTGATTTATGGGCTTATGAGGTAACTCCCGGATTGGATTTTGGTTATTCGATTTGACCCGAGTTGACCAAAAGTCCACGCCTTATAGAAATTAATTAAAAGCCCATTGGACTTTAATTAAATAAACATTAGATGTTAATCGGGCTTTGAGACCCGTTGCGATTAAATTTGGAATTTAAGTCGTAAAGGTTCGTTAATAAAAGTGTAATATTTAATTTGGAATTAAATAGTGAATTAGAATTAAATGCGTATTAAATTGGATTTAATTATGTAGTTTAATTTAATTCGAGAATTCGTACTTTGAGTACTTATTCGCAAAACGAGTTTGACTCGAGCAAAAATCAAATCATTGTTTGAAATTGGATGATCACTAATTATCAGATTAATTAATTGGATTAGATTGATTGATAACATGCTTGTATGAATACATGGTTGCGATGCATGAATAATGTATATCGGATGGATATTAGTCGGGTGGGGCAATTTTGGAAATTGTTGTAATAAATTTGATTTATTAAATGGACCTGCGTGTCCAGCCTTATCACCTCTATACTCTTTGTATTCTCTTCTCACCTATTCCCCTCAATGTAAATGAGGTTTCTTTAGAAGTGTAGTGTAAGGGTAGAAGTAAATACATGTGCTAGCTTTGGAGAGAGAAAATGAGAGATTTGATCTAGGATCAATGTAAAGTATCCATCCACATATCATTATTATTTTATTTCATATGCGCTTTATTATGTGTTTAGAATGCATGTTTAAGGGTATATGATGATGAGAGCTTAATAAAGATAATAAATTGGTAGCCAATTTGCACGCGAAAAACCCTCGCTCAATATCAAGTGTTTTTCCTTCCATTGAGTGATTCTCACTCAAGATCCGAGATTGGCATTGGGTTGTTGGCCAAAGTCAAGCCCTTTGTCCGTCGAAGATGTGTTTGAATCACGAGAGCTTTGTTCCATATCGGTGTCTTGTCCAAGTTGTGGTTTGTTGGCCAAAGTCAAGACCACTTCTTGTCCATCGACATTGATTACGAAGCTTTCCATGGTCAATGGGTCACACTTGACTGGGATCACTAGGTTTGTTGTGCCAAAGCCAAGGCTTAGTTGATTCAGAGGAAAAAGGTTAGGTAATACATTGGATGTATTGGCATATATAAGATATATGTTTAGGATTTGGATATCCGCCTACTGGATCTAGGAATTGGATGGGATCCAATTGATCTTCGAGATCTACCTAGTTAATTATCCTACAATTTGTTGGCCAAAGTCAAGATTGTGTGATATTTAACGGGATCCTAGCCCACTAGGAAACACGGTTTCCCGAGTACTCGACAGAGGGTTAGAGGCTCGCCGAAAAATAGTGGGAGGCAAGAATTGAATTTGCAATACTCGTTCAATTACTCGCCATACGCGCTCATTCAAATTATTTCGTCGTTAGATTAAATGTTAGTTGGACTAATATTTAAATTGTTGTTTTAATAATCAGTTGGACTGTATTATATTTGATTATATATAATTGGATTATATTAATCAATATATTTGAATTAATTAATTCAGTTTACAGTTGATTTTATAATTGGATTATAGTAATCAATGTAATTGAGGTTAATTAATTTAGATTATATTTGATTATATAGTTGGACTATTATAATCATTATAATAAATAGTACCACAAATCGTTGATTAAATAGTTGGACTATTAGAATCAAGATATAATTGAAAGATTGACATTTAAAACATAATCCTGGGGAAAATGTGTTTAAATGGTTTAATTTTCAAATTGGGAATAAATTTCAGGATGGTCCTGGAAAAATAATAACTTATTTTATTTGATAAAATTAACGTATTATGCCTAAGCCTGGAGTTAAGCAAATAGTAGAGCATAATCTTTGGAAGATCAGGTAATGATAACTTAGTGCTTAATCCATTATGTTTGTCATAATTATGTTCACAGCAAGTATTAAAATTGGATTTTAGATACTTAGCGTGTGGTATATAAAATATATATATTGATGTTCAGAATCTGTTTTGAACAGGATACTGACTTCAATAGAGATTTATCTGGGAATTGAAACAGGACGAAAGTCGCTGTTTTAACCGTAGATACCTGAATTTAGGAACTACCTTCGGGTTAGTACTTAAATTTAGAAACTGTTATAATGTAGCTAGTTTGACTAGAAACATTATCTCTATATCGCGTATAACCCGCTGCGGGTGTACCTTTATATTCTAGAACACTAAAGTGTTTTATTATATAAAGATGATATTGAGATAAACACATTAGATGTGAATAACAGAATTATATTTTGAATATAAATGATATCTCAATTATATAACATGACAAATAAATAGCTCAAATTGATTTGATCAGTTAAGAAACTTAATTGTGGCATAGTTGTCAGGGACACTGATAAACAAGAATCGTATATCCGTACTTTTGAAGAGAGCGGATACCAGGACTGATTTGATTCACTCAAATAAAGTCTACGAATCTAGTCTATTTGGGCAAAGTGCCTAAAAAACTATTTACTTGGTAAAAGTGTAAATGCCACCGATCTGTTAGCCCTACTTCATAGTGAAGCAAGTGGGCCCATGTCTAGCTAGGCTAGATATGGATATGAATATTTCGTGACCTGTACGGATGTAGCATCACGTATGGTTATGTGTTTCTTTTGAAACACAAATCGAAAACTTTTAGAGTTTCGACACGAAATAGACAAACAGATCGGCTAAAGTATTAAACCGTCACGGTAAGACCGTAATGAAAAATACTTAAGCAATAAGTTTCTAGTATACTTGAAAGAGTATAATATTCTTTCAAATAAGGACTCCTCCCGGAATACGTCAGTTTGACGGTGTGTCCGAACGGATAACCGAATTTTGTTAGACATAATAAGGTTAATCACGAGTCGCTCTGAGCTACCATTTCCTTCAACGGATAAGCTTTAAACAGTGCAAGAACTTATTTTGAATAAGGTTCCATAATAATCTGTTTAACAGATATCATATTAGATATGAACGGGAAAGAACCGGGTTTCTCATTCTTGATAATTTGGGTATGCTAGGAATATGTTTGGATGATACCAAACTAAAACCCAAATAGGATAAGTGCCAAATGTAGGTTATCCTAGGGATACCATAAGTATTGTACTTATACATCTCAAAGAGAACAATTAGATTGTTACTAACCATACGGTTTTCCTGAGAGGAATACCGATATGCAGTGGTAAGTGGGAGGATAGTATTACTCGATGGAAATCAGAGTAATACTGTTCAAGGCACTGAATCTTAATGGAACATGAATAGTTCATCCAGGATGAGACTATTACCATTAATCTTCGAATACACAAGAACCGCGCAGGTCGGACAGAGTCAGAAAACAACCTGGGGTATGGGTTTCTGATCTAACCTCATAAAGATGTGAATCTTATTGAGGAATACCAACTGACTACGTATGAGGAAGTGATACAAGATATCAACTCCCTAATTATGGCAAAGTGCCATATAATCCGAAATGGACTCCATGTATCTCAACCAGTTTGGATACTAGTTGATGTACCACAAGGCATTGTGCCTAATGGTACTTAAAAGTCTTCTAGGAAGACATACATGGATGGCAACATACCAGCGTATAAAGCTAGGCTTTTAACGGAAAGGTATCGTTATCAACATTGTGTTGATTACGATTCAACCTTTTACCTGTTGCCACGGTAAATCCATTTGGATAATGCAGGTTATTCGTTCGATCATGATTGGATTGAAGCAAACATTAGGTTCTTGGAATTATCGTTTTTATATAATCATAATGGTGTACGATTTAATTCAAAACGAAAATAATTCTTGTGTATATAAGGAGGTTAGTGGAGCGCACTGACAGTGGCTGTCCTTTAAAATAATGATAATACGTCATTTCTTGGAAATGATATTCCATAAAATAAATATCGGCGAAAGCTTGGCTTTCGAAATACTCTCCTAGAAACCGTACATTGAAAAATGTACAAGACCTGGTGTATCATACGCTTTGAGCATATGGATTCACAAACAGGCCAATCCGAGTGATAGTCACTGGATAATATTAAGAACATCCGTTAGTATCTTAGAGAACTAAGGATGTTGTCTTAGTCTATGGAGAAGGAGAACTTAAAGTGACTGGGGTCACTGTAGCAAGTTTCATATAACCGATAAAAACGACAAAAAGTCACAAACGGTACTATACAGTTTGAATAACGGTACAGTGAGCTGGAAATCTTCCAGTAAGATATTGTTACCGAATAAACAATAACAATATGCGGATTATTGTGCAGCTGAGGCAGGAATAGAAGTCATTTGGGTCGATACAAATCTAATTAGATTAGATATAGTTTTGTTAGCGCTGAGCTAGGCGTCAGCACAGGCTAAAGAATTAATGGTCTCATCAACGATCCAGATATATACTTTTATCATCTGATTCGTTCGGATCATACATCGTGGCGATGTGATGATCGTAAATTGCATCAACGATAATCATACAAATCCGCTGACGAAAGCATTTCTCAGCAGTTTGAGCCAACCGTACATAGTTCGGGTATTAGACACTCGAGTGACTGGCCATAGGCCAAGTGGGAGATTGTTGGACAAAATGACCCATAGCGTCACTATTTGTACAGATCACGGTGTTGTTGTACAAATTAACTATGTGACAAAGGAGATTGTACTCTCATCATTTGTGATTAGATCACCTTAGATGTATAAATGAAGAGAGGTCCATATGATTAGTTCCTGGATTGAGAATGATATGAGACAGTATCAGTCCACGAAGGATTAATCATTAAATATCCCTAGTCGTAGTATATATCGAGACAGGACATCGATAATGCGGAATAGGCTAGTATTGCACTTGTGCGCGTTGTGAGGGCACAACGACATAGTTCTCATATATATAAGTATATGAACTTATGCAAGTGCGATAGGAGTTTTGTGTTTCACCGATGGTACGGGAAACAGCTTCGCTCTGGATAGACCCCTCGAAATCCCATTGGTATTATGACTATTTGTCTATGGGAGGCCGAAATCAAGGTAGGTGTGTATAGTCTTAACCTGAGACTTGCATCGCTAATACTTACGATAATCGATAGACTTTGGTCTTGGTGGTACAGGGCTTTAACCGGTTCTGCGTACACCACTTCTGGGTTTATCAGAGAGTCGTAGTGTATTGGGTGTGATGTCGAGACGGAAGTATCACTTTAGTCATAGTGGAGATGATGTCACGCAGGATACGGTATTAGTGCTCTTAAGTGATGGCCGGCCATCGGGATATTATGACAAGGTCATGTATATCCGATTATAGAGACTAGTTACCAAATCACCGACATGTGCTTCGGACGGGGCAGACACTTATCTAGCCCCAGCCCTAGCACGTGACTATCCGATACTGGGCGATATACACAATACTACGGTTATACTACGCTTGATACAGATCTATATATTCCTGTAAGAATATTTCTGGAGAATTGGGTAGGCATGGCGCTTTGCTAGAAGCCAACCTTGTCTTGTAAATCGGTATAAACGTAGTACGAGGTACTTACGTGTTCGGATAGTCCGACGACCGTATTTACTGCCAACATATCCGGAGATCTCATGGGTCGCTTCCCGAAGATTCACCGATGACGTATAACTCGCAGTTAATTAATCTGGGATTAATTAGAAGAGAGAGAAAATTAATCTGGGATTAATCACAAGATATTTTATCTGGGATAAAATATTAATTAAAGAGAGAGAACGATTAATTTGGAATTAATCGATAAAATAATATATTTGATATATTATTAGAAATTGGATTTCGACGCGGAATTAAAATTAGATTTTAATTCGGGCGAACGAATTAATTTAGAATTAATTCGTTAGCGACGTGAATAGTGATTTCGCTAGTCGTAATCATTTAATTACGACGCAACGGAAAATTCATTAATTTGGAATTAGCGAACCCGAGCCCGAGAGTGATTGCGAGCGCATTTGCATTTCGAATTCGAGTGCGGCACGCAAGTCACATCAAGCGTCAAATCACTAGTCGCGTCAATTGTCAAATCACTTGTCACTTTGAGTGATGTGACATGACAAGTTGTCTCTTTATTAAAGTGAAGTGACTTGATGTAAATAGAGAAGTGATGGGTGAAAGGTTGAAAAACACTTTTTGCTTTTTGCTTTTGACTTTTGCTTTTATTGAAAAATGAAAAGTGGTAAATGGTTTTGATTTATTTTTGGAAAATATAAAAACCAAATACATTTTTTCTTTTTCAATTAACACACTCTCTCTCTCACTTTTCGGTTTCCCAGAAACCATTTTCCCCTCTCTTTTTCCCTCTTCTCCTTCACGGTTTTGGAGCCGTTTCTTCTTGTTCTTGTTCTGGTTTACCGAAAAAAAATGAGAAGCAAAGATGAAGATAAGGTGCTAGCACACACATGAGGCTTCCTAAGGTGATAGGGCAGTGAATTTATGAGCTTGGAATCGTTTTGGAAGCTTGAAGCTTGGAGCTTCAATGGTGTTCATCATGGCCGATCATGGAGGAGACAATAACCAGTGAAACCGAGCAGCCCACTGCATGAGGAAGCCACTGCCGAGCTTGGAGGGAGGCAGAAAACGATCTTGTTCTTTGCATCTCAAACCGTTCAATGTGAGTTATGTTACCGCCTTACTCCTTTGATGTGTTCATACGAATTTTATGCTTGATTTCATGATTCTTGGGACCTATATTAGAAACTCAACACTAAGAACTTAAAAACTTGGGTGGATTGTTTGCCTTTTATTGAATTTTCATATAATTGTAACATTTATTCTTCTACTCATTCACAATTTGAAATTGTTTATGGTTTTCAGCCACTAACTCCATTAAATTTGTTATCATTTCCTGTTGATGAGCATGTAGGGTTAGATGGAAAAAGGAAAGCTGATTTGGTGAAACACATACATTAGAAAGCAAGAGAGCACATACAACGGAAGAATGAGCAATATATTTCTCATGCCAATAAGGGAAGAAAACATGTGGTATTTCAACTTGGTGATTGGGTTTGGTTACATATGTGCAAAGAGAGATTTCCTTAACAACGTAAATCCAAGCTACAACTGGGATGGGATGGTCCATTTCAAGTCTTGGAACAGATTATTGAAAATGCATATTAGTTGGATTTACAAGGTGAGTTTAATATGTCGGCTATATTTAATGTTTTTTACCTAACTCTTTTTTATGCAGGTACAAATTCGAGGTCAAATCCTTTTCAAGAGGGGGGAATGACACGAATCTAGCCACTCAATGAACATTAGATGTCACAACCTTTGCAAGTGCCAACATGACCAATCACACACCAAAGAGCCAAGAAGGTTAGAGACACAATGGCGGGGCTAGCACATAATGCCATGGTAGAATGTGACAAACAACTCCAGGACATATTGACGTCACATTATGGCTTCAATGGAGTGGGTCCAAAGCTATTCCATTTGACTCGAGTTATATCCAATTAAAGCAACAGCAATCCCGAAACCAAGTACAATTTTTATGGATAAAGACGATTTAAACCCGACACCAAGTATTCGAGTTATGTAAGACTTAATAAACGTGAGACACAATATTTGGGCTTTGTTTCAATACGCCTAGCGAAATCACTATTCACGTCGCTAACGAATTAATTCTAAATTAATTCGCTCGCCCGAATTAAAATCTAATTTTAATTCCGCGTCGAAATCCAATTTCGTTTAATATATCAATATATTATTAATCAATTAATTCCAAATTATCATTCTCTCTCTCTTTAAATTGATATTTTATCCCAGATAAAATATCTCTGTAATTAATCCCAGATTAATTTTCTCTCTCATCATATTAATCCCAGATTAATAAAGTGCGAGTCATACGTCATCGGTGAATCTTTGGGAAGTGACCCATGAGATCCTCGGATAATTCGGCAGCAATACGGTCGTCGGAGTATCCGAATCACGTACGTACCAAGTACTACGTTCTACCGATTTACGAGACACGATCGGCTTATAGCAAAGCACGAAGTCTACCCAATTCTCCGGTCATATTCATCTAGAATATTT
>SKCR01054540.1:0-29621 GCA_019454045.1 Zanthoxylum bungeanum | reverse complement strand
GTATTTATAGGCAAAATTTTGCCTCCATCAAATCATCCATCAAATTCTCCACCAAATCCATTATTAATTTCTCCACTAATTACTACACCAAATCCATAATTGCTCCACTAATTGCTTATCTTGTTTGGTGGTGATTTGATAATTTTTATTAATTATTTATTAATTAATATTTTGCTTTGAAAATGATTGATAATGACTTTTAATAATTACACTCCACACACTTCTGGATGGTTCATCAATTTCGGTCTTGAAACATCAGAATTTGAAAAAATTTCTCTTTCAAAGTTGTAGATCTTTGACTCTTCTTTAATCTGGAACTTGAATCAGCTCAATCCGATATCTGAGTAAAAAAGTTATGCCCAAATACGACAGATGCGCAAAACTGGAATTTCCAAAACTGCACTTCGTCAAAAACGCCCTTTCAAATTTCCAATCTCCAAAATTAATATATCAAGTCCAATAATTGCCCTTATTTGATCACATTTCGTCCTAAATGATTTCATTGAGTCCCGATATTATTTTATCTGCAAAATAAAATAAAACATATCAAAACGTTCATCAAACCCGAGAAACTAAACAAAATATTAAGTAAAAGGGGCGGTAAATATTGATATATTTTCCGCTCATCAACCATCACAGTTGACCATGATGAAAATACTAAGCAATAAGTTTCTCATTATACTTGAAAGAGTATAGTATTCTTTCAATGAGGACTCCTCCCGGAACACGTCAATTTGACGGTGTGTCCGAATTGAGAGACCGAATTTTGTTGGACATGATAAGGTTAATCATGAGTCGCTCTGAGCTACCATTTCCTTCAACGGATACGCTAAACAGTGCAAAACTTATTTAGAATAAGGTTCCATAAAAATCTGTTTGACAGACTTCATATTAGATATGAACGGGAAAGAAACCAGGTTTCTCATTCCTGAATATTTGGGTATGCTAGGCATATGTTTGGATGATACCAAACGGAAACCCAAATTGGATAAGTGCCAATTGTAGGTTATCCTAGGGATACCATAAGTATGGTACTTATACAACTCACGAGAGAACAATTTAATTGTTGCTCGCCATGCGATTTTCCTAAGAGGAATACCAATATGCAGTGGTAAGTGAGAGGATAGTAAAACTCGATGAAAATCGGAGTAATACTATTCCTGGCACCGAGTCCTAATGGAACACAAATAGTTCATCAATGATGAAACTATTCCAATAATCTTCGAATACACAAGAACCACGTATGTCGGAGAGAATCAGAGAACAACCTGGGGTATGGGTTTCTGATCTTACCTCATAAAGATGTCTATCTTATTGAGGAATACCAACTGACTACGTATGAGGAAATGATACAAGGTATCGACTCCCTATTATGGCAAAGTGCCATAAAGTCCGATATGGATTCCATGTGTATCAACTATGTTTGGATACTAGTTGACGTACCGCAAGGCATTGTGCCTATTGGTACTAAATAAGTCTTCAAGGAAGACATACATGGATGGCAACATACCATCGTACTAAGCTAGGCTTGTAGCGAAAAGGTATAGTTATCAACATTGTGTTGATTACGACAAAACCTTTTACATGTTGCCACGGAAAATCCATTTCGACAATGCTTCATGGAAGACTATATCGCTTAAGTGACATAAAAATCGTTAGTGTCATTAAGAATGATTAGTCATTCATATTTATCGTCATAGTATCATAACTTTTATTATCATAAGAATGAGCAACTTGTTATACTCTATCGCTTAAGTTTTACCAAACTAGTTTTCCACATTGAACCTAGACTTGAATTACCAAATTGCTAGGTTGGGTTTCCGCTAGGTTACTTCTCATTGGGTGGCTTTAAGCACATTCCCCTTGATAAATATAACACTTTCTCTCTTGGTATACCCTTTGTTAATTGATTTGTAATATTCTCATTTGATTTTATAAAATCAATGGAAATAATGCCAGTCCAGAGCATATGTTTTATAGTGTATGTCTTCATCTTATGTGCTTTGACTTCCCATTTTATATATATGGCTCTTCGCTCTCCCAATAGCAGCCATGCAGTCACAGTGCACACATATGGTTGTCACAGGTTGAGGCCACATTGGAATATCTTCCAAGAAATTATTTAGCCATTCCGCTTCTTCGGCAGCTTTATCCAAGGCTATGAATTCTGATTCCATTGTTGAACATGTTATACACGTTTGTTTTTGTTATTTCCAAGATACTGCAGCCCACCAAGTGTAAATACATATCCACTTGTTGCTTTTTCCGTAACATTCAAAATCCAATTGACATCATTATATCCTTCCAAAACTGGTGTATATTTGGTATAATGTAATCCATACTTCACTGAGTGTTTTAGGTATCTTAATACTCTAACTAAAGCATCCCAATGATCCCTTGAAGGATTACTAGTATATCGTGCCAATCTATTAACATAGTAGGCAATGTCCGGTATAGTACAATTCGTGATGTATTGTAGTGTGCCAATTATACGAGAATATTTTAGTTGTGACACACTATCCCCAACATTTTTCTTTAATGTACTTTTAAGATCAAAATGAGTTTTAGACGTACTACTATCAAAATGTCCAAATTTCCAAAGAATCGCTTCCAAATAGTGTGATTGGGTGAGAATATAATCATCACTACTCCGTTGAATTCGAATTCCTAAGATAACATTAGCTTTTCCCATATCTTTCATATCAAATGTTGAATTAAATATTTTATTTGTGGAATTTATGATATTTAAATTTGGTCCCATGATGAGCATACCATCAACATATAAACATATAATGATATATGAATTATTATTCATTTTCTTGATGTAAATAATTTATCATATTCATTGATCCAAAATCCATGTGATAACATTGTATGATCAAATTTCTCATGCCATTGTTTGGGTGCTTGTTTAAGTCCATAAAGTGACTTCACAAGTTTACATACCTTTTTCTCTTGACTTTTTGCTACAAACCTTTCAGGTTGTTCCATATAAATTTCTTCTCACTCACCATTTAAGAATGTGGTTTATACATCCATTTGATGTATTTCCAAATTATAAATTGCCACAATTGCAATTAACATCCTTATAGATGTTATTCTGGTTATTGGTGAGTATGTGTCAAAGAAATCAAGTCCTTGTTTTTGACGATATCCTTTAGGTACCAAACGAGCTTTGTACCTATCAATTATACCATCAGGCTTCAATTTCTTTTTGAAGATCCATTTGTAACCAATGGTTTGCATCTAGATGGTAAGTCTACTAACTCTCATGTATGTTTTTGTAGAATAGATTCTACTTCACTATTTATTGTTTTTTTCCTATAAATAGATTCAGACGAAGTTATGGCCTCTTGATATGTTTGAGGTTAAGCTTCAGTGAGAAAGGTTAAGAAATCAGGTCCATATTCTTTTGCTACTTTGATTTTTTTTCCTCTTCTAGGTTCTAAATCTTTCTCTTGGAGAGTTGATGTTGATTTATTTGGTTCCAAAACCTTGTCTTGAACACCGGATGAAGAGGCAACATCAACACCGTTCTCTTGACTATATTCAAGTTTTTACATTTATTTTTATTAAGTCTATCCTTATATGGAAATATATGCTCAAACCATTCAGTATTGTTAGACTCAATAATGGTATTTACTTGGATATCCGAAATTCCAGATTTAATTACTAGAAATCGGTATGCTGCACTATTTTTAGCATATCTAATAAACACACAATAAATAGTTTTAGGTCCAAGTTCAACTCTTTTAGGCATGAGAACTTGAACATTTGCTAGGCAACCCCACACTTTTAAGATTTTGTATGCCGGTAGCCTTTTCTTCCATTTTTCATATGGAGATTGATCACTCTTCTTTAGTGGAATTCTATTTAAGATGGTGTTAGCCGTAAGTAAGGCCTCACCCTACATATTATGTGGTAAACCAGAAATGTTGAGCATGGAATTCATCATATTCTTTAAAGTTCTATTTTCCCGTTCAGCCACCCCATTCTGTTGGGGAGTATAGAGTGTTGTTGTTTGTTGAATTATTCTATTATAAGTATAAAATTTTGTGAAGGCATTAGATTCATATTCTCCGCCTCTATCAGATCGTAATATTTTGATCTTCTTGTCTAACTAATTTTCCACCTCAGCTTTATATGTCTTAAACATATTCAAAAATTTGTCTTTGCTATATATTAATTATACATAACAATATCTACTACTATCATCTATAAAAGTGATGTAGTAATTATTTCCACCACGATTTGGTATTGATTTAAAATCACCCAAATCTGTATGAATTAATTCTAACAATTCACTTGATCTTTTAGTCACAGATTTGTAAGATTTGCTAGCAAACTTTAATTCAACACATGTTTCTCATTTATGCATATTATATTTGTACAATTAGGAAGCAACCAGATTAACTATTCTATGGATACATTTAAAGTTTATGTGACCTAGTCTAGCATGCTATAATGTAGAAGATTCAAGCAAGTAAACATAAGCCTTATTTATTTTATTAATATTAGCATAATTAATTATATTGAGATTGAAGAGCCCTTCAGAGAGGTAGCTCTTTCCTACAAATATTCCCCCTTAGTGAGAACGAATTTGTCAAACTCAAATACAAGTTTAAAACCCTTTTTGCTTAAAACAGAACCAGAAACAAGATTCTTCGTAATTTCAGGGACATGTAGTACATCCAAAAGGGTAAGTTCTTTCCCAAAAGTGAATTTCAGAACCATTTTCCATTTTCCAGCAATAGTTGTAGCATTTACATTGTCCCTATATAATTTTTCATCGCCATTGTTAGGAGTGTAGGTGAGAAATGCATTTCTATTTCCACATATATGTCTTGTTACACCAGTATCCATCCACCAATCTTTACTGTCAATCAATAAATTGACTTCCGAAACAATAACACCAACAAATTCTTCTTCAACAATATTTGCTTATTTGTTGTTGTTATTACCATTTGGACCATGATTTCCTTTCTTGTGATGACAGTCTAGTGCTCGGTGTCCAATTTTTCCACACACCCAACAAACACCTTTAATTCCTTTGAAATTCTTCCCTTTTGCAGCAAAAATGTTCTAAGTTTTATCTTTCCCTTTATTATTCCATTTATTGTTCTGGTTTTGAGGCGTAGGCTTAGGCACCCCTCTGTTGGACAATTATGACCCATAGCATCACTATTTGTACAGATCACGGTGTTGTTGTACAAATTAACTATGTGACAAAAGAGATTGCGCTCTTATCATTTGTGATTAGATCACCTAGATATATAAATGATTAGAGGTCCCTGTGATTTGTTCCTGGACGGAGAATGATATGAGACAGTATTAGTCCACGTAGGATAAATCATTAAATATCCCCAGTCAGAGTATTATCGAGATTGGACATCGATAAATACGTAAAAGACTAGTATTACAGTTGTACACGTTGTGAGGGCACAACAGCATAGTTCTCATATATTTGGGTATAGGATACTCATGCAAGTGTAATAGGAGGTTGTGTTTTACCGATGGTACAGGAAACAACTTCGCTCTGGATAGACCCCTGCGGAATCCCATTGGTAGTATGACTATGTGTCTATGGGAGTCCGCAATCAGGGTAGGTGTATTTGGTCTTAACCTGAGACTTGCACCGCTAATACTTGTGACAATCAATATTCTTTGGTTGAGGTCGTCCAGGGCTTTAACAGGTTCTGTGTACGCCAATTCTGGGTATATTGAGAATCGTAGTGTGTTGGGTGTGATGTTAAGACGGAAGTATCACTCCAGTCATATGGAGATGATGGTCACATAGGATTGGAACTTGTTCTCTTAAATGTTCGAGCTATCAGGATATTATGACAAGGTCATGTATATCCGATTATAGAGACTAGTTGCCAGACATCCGATATGTGCTTCGTACGGGGCAGACACAATTCCAGCCCCAGGCCTAACACGTGAACATCCGATACTGGATCGAAATACGCAATACTACGGTATACTACGTTTGATATAGATCAAATATTCCTATAAGGATTTTCTGGAAAATTGGGAAGGCATGGCACTTTGCTAGAAGCCAACCTTGTCTTGTAAATAGGAATAAACGTAGTACGAGGTACTTACGTATTCGGATAGTTCGACCAACGAATTTACTTACTGCCAACATATCCGGGGATCTCATGGGTCGCTTCCCGAAGATTCACCGATGATGTATGACTCGCACTTATTAATCTGTGATTAATTAGAGAGAGAAAATTAATCTGGGATTAATAACAGAGATATTTTATCTAGGATAAAATATTATTAAAGAGAGAGAACGATTATTTGGAATTAATCAATAAAATAATATATTTGATATATTATGCGAAATTGGATTTCGACGCGGAATTAAAATTAGATTTTAATTCGGGCGAACGAATTAATTTAGAATTAATTCATTTGCGACTTGAATAGTAATTTCGCTAGGCGTAATCGTTTAATTGCGTCGCGACGGAAAATTCGTTAATTTGGAATTAGCGAACCCGAGCCCGGGATTATTTTCGAGCGCATTCGCATTTCGAATTCAAGTGCGGCACAAAGTCAAATCGAGCGTCAAATCGCAAGTCACATCAAGCATCAAATCACATGTCACTTTGAGTGATGTGACAATTTGATTGATTGATTTGAGTGATGATTGACGTGGTAGTTGAAAGCATTAATTATGCTTTTTGCTTTTGAATTTTTTTGGTTTTGAAAATTGGTAAATGGTTTTATTATTTTTTTGAAAATATAAAACCCATTTACACTTTTCATTTTCTCTCTCTCATTTTCGGTATTACCTCTTTCCTACCTCTTCCCCTCTCTCTCTCCTCACGGTCTAAGAGACCCATCTTCTTCTTCTCCATGTTTCTTTTCTGGTTCTGCCGAGAGATAATAGATTCAAGAAGTTTGTTTTGTTGCAAAACAAAGGTGCTAGCACACACCACCATGAGTCATCCTAAGGTGTTAGGGCAGCATTTCGTGAGCATGGAATCATTTTGGAAGCTTGAAGCTTGGAGCTTCAATGGAGGTCTCCCATGGCCGCATCTTGGAGGAGCCAAACCAGCCCATGCCGTGCAGTCCACGACCAAGAGCAGCCACTGCCGAGCTTGACAGAGGAGGCATATCGTTTTTTGTCTTCGGAGCATCCAACCGATCAATGTGAGTTTTTTCCGCACCTCCTTTGGTTGTATTCATGCATTTTCTTGCTTGATTTCATGATCTTGGGACCTAATCTAGAAACCAACAATGGTATCTTGAGCTTTGATCAAGCATGAAAAAGTTAGGGTTCGAAATTGGGTAAAATCAATTGAAGCATGATTTGGTTAAATTGATTGATTAAGTATGCTTGTATGTTGATTAATTGAAGTTGTGCATGATCAATTTCATGAAATTGGATTGGATCTATTTTTCACCAAATTTTTGGGCATGGCCGAAAATCATAGGACCCTAAATGTCTTGGTAATTTTGTTTGTTTGATCATTGGATGACTTAAAACAAGTGGGTAATGTTAATTTGAGGTTTAATTGGATTGAATTTTGATTTGGAACAATTTTCCCCAAATTGGAGGCTTGGCCGAAATTTGATGATTTTTGAAATTCATTCTGTTTTTTGATTTTAATTCATTGGATGAGTTGAATTGATTTGGGAAATGATGATTGTGGATGCAATTGGATTGAAACCGAATCGGAATGAAAAACCCTTAAATTGCCGAGAATAAAGAAGCATGATATTGGGTTTGATTTTGATTGAATTTTGTTAAACACTATTTGATGTAGAAGTGCATGATTAATTAGGCTAATTGATGTTTTAGAAATGTTAATTGGGTAATTAATTGTGTATTACACTTAGGTTAATTAATTATAGAATTTGGAATTTACAAAGTTAATTAATTGGGCTTAAAATTGGATTTGGGCCTTATAGGTTGTAATTGGGCTTTTGGGCTTGGTTGTACCAAGTTAGGTTTAGGCCAATTTGGTTGGATCCAATTGGGCCCAAAACCGCATACATAAAGTCCAATTATGACTTAATGGACCTTAATTATTTAATTGGGCCTAATGGGCCAAAATTGATTTATGGGCTTATGGGGTAAATCCCGGATTGGATTTTGGTTATCGGTTTGACCCGAGTTGACCAAAAGTCCACGCCTTAAAGAATTAATTAAAAGCCTATTGGACTTTAATTAAATAAACATTAAGATGTTAATCGGGCTTTGAGACCCGTTGTGATTAAATTTGGAATTAAGTCGTAAAGGTTCGTTAAAAAAGTGTAATATTTAATTTGGAATTAAATAGTGAATTAGAATTAAATACAAATTGAATTGGATTTAATTTTGTAGTTTAATTTAATTCAAGAATTTGTACTTTTAGTACTTATTCGCAAAACGAGTTTGACTCGAGCAAAATCAAATTGTTGTTTGAACATTGGATGATCACTAATTATCATATTAATTAATTGGATTAGATTGATTGATAACATGCTTGTGTGAATACATGGTTGCGATGCATGAATAATGTATATCATATGGATATTAGTTGGGTGGGGCAATTTTAGAAATTGTTGTAATAAATTTGATTTATTAATTGGACCTGCGTGTCCAGCCTTATCACCTCTATACTCTTTGTATTCTCTTCTCACCTATTCCCCTAAATGTAAATGAGGTTTCTTTAGATGTGTAGTGTAACGGGTATAAGAAATATTTGTGCTAGCGGAGAGAGAAAGAGAGATTTGATCTAGGATCAATGTAATGTATCCATCCGCATATCATTATTATTTTATCATATGCGCTTTATTATGTTTTTAGAATGCATGTTTAAGGGTGTATGATGATGAGACCTTAACAAAGATAATAAATTGGTTGCCAATTTGCAAGCGAAAAACCCTCAAATAATATTAAGCGTCTTTCCTTCCATTGAGTGATTCTCACTCAAGATCCGAGACGGCATTGGTTTGTTGGCCAAAGTCAAGGCCTTTGTCTGTCGAAGATGTGTTTGAATCACGAAGGCTTTGTTCAATATTGGTGTCTTGTCCAAGTTGTGGTTTGTTGGCCAAAGTCAATACCACTTCTTGTCCATCGACATTGATTACGAAGCTTTCCATGGTCAATGGGTCGCGCTTGACTGGGATCACTAAGTTTGTTGTGCCAAAGCCAAGGCTTAGTTGATTCAAAGGAAAAAGGTTAGGTAATACATTGGATGTATTGGCATATATAAGATATATGTTTCGGACTTGGATGTCCCCCTACCGGATCTAGGAATTGGATTGGATCTAATTGATCTTAGAGATTTACCTAGTTAATTATCATACAATTTGTTGGCCAAAGTCAAGATTGTGTGATATTTAACGGGATCCTAGCCTACTAGGAAACACGGTTTCCCGAGTACTCGACAGAGGGTTAGAGGCTCGCCGAAAAATAGTGGGAGGCAAGAATTGAATTTGCAATATTCGTTTAATTACTTGCCATACGCGCTCATTCAAATTATTTCGTCATTACATTAAATGTTAGTTGGACTAATATTTAAATTGTTGTTTTTAATTAAAATTGGACTGTATTATAGTTGATTATATAATTGGATTATAGTAATCAATATATTTGAATTAATTAATTTCAATTTACAGTTGATTTTATAATTGGATTATAGTAATCAATGTAATTGAGGTTAAATGATTTAAATTATATTTGATTGTATAGTTGGACTATAATAATCAATATAATACATAGTACCACAAATCGTTGATTAAATAGTTGGACTATTAGAATCAAGATAAATTGAAAGATTAACATTTAAAACATAATCCTGGGGAAAATGTGTTTAAATGGTTTAATTTTCAAATTGGGAATAATTTCAGGATGGCCCTTGAAAAATAATAAGTTAGTTTATTTGATAAAATCGTATTATGCCTAAGCCTGGAGTTAAGCAAATAAGTGGAACATGATATTTGGAATATTCATGTAATGATAACTTTAGTGCTTAATCCATTACTTACCGCAGTAGACTCCTTAATTTCTGAATCAGAACTAAGGATTAGATCCTTAAAGTATGATAATGAAATTGAAGGATTTTCATGGATCTATTTTAGATCTTTGAAATACTAAAATTACAATAAATAATTCTTGGAGAATTAATGACTAATCTCGAGGAGATAAAGTCAAAATTTGCAATTAGGCAAGTAGCGCAAGGCGTACCTTACTTCGATATTCTAGAAACCCGAGGCTTGGCCAAATGCTACTGGAATGTTGAAAAGGGCAAATGCAAAATCATTATAATCTTCTAGGAAGATAAAAGGACATATCCTAAGAAGGAATTGAAGACGAGCAAGGCTCTGACTTCAAATATGATTGTCATAATTATGTTCACAACTAGTATTGAAATTGGATTTTAAATACTTAGTGTGGTACATAAAAATATATGTATTGATGTTGAGAATCTGGTAAGAGCAGGATAATGACATCAATTGAGATTTATCTGCGAATTAGAAACGGGACAAAAGTCGCTGTTTTAACCGTAGATACCTAAATTTAGGAACTACCTTCGGGTTAATACTTAAATTAAGAAACTGTTATAATGTAACTAGTTTGACTAGATACATTATCTCTATATCAGTGTTTAACCCGCTGCGGGTGAACCTTTATATTCTAGAACACTAAAGTGTTTTATTATATAAAGATGATATTGAGATAAACACATTACATATGAATAACAACATTTATATTTTGAATATAAATATATCTCAAATATACAACATGACAAACTAATAGCTCAAACTGATTTGATCAATTAAGAAACATATTGTGGCATTGATGTCTGGGACACAATTTAAACAAGACTCGTATATCCACACTTTTGAAGAGTGAGTACTAGGACTGATTTGATTCCAATCAAATAAAGTCTATGAATCTAGTTCATTGGGCAAAGTGCCTAAGACACTATTTACTTGGTAAAAGTGCCAGTGCCACTGATCTGTTAATCCTAGTTCATAGTGATGCAAGTGGGCCCATGTCTAGCTAGGCTAGATGTGGATATGAATATTTCGTGACCTTTACGGATGTGGCATCGCGTATGGTTATGTGTTTCTTTTGAAACACAAATCGGAAACTTTCACAGTTTCAACACGAAATAGACAAACAGATCGGCTAAAGTATTAAACCATCACAGTTTGACCATGATGAAAATACTTAAGCAATGAGTTTCTCGTATACTTGAAAGAGTATAGTATTCTTTCAATGAGGACTCCTCCAGGAACACGTCAGTCTGACGGTGTGTCCGAACAGGATTAACCGAATTTTGTTAGACATGATAAGGTTAATCACGAGTCGTTCTGAGCTACCATTTCCTTCAACGGATGCGCTAAATAGTGCAGAACTTATTTTGAATAAGGTTCCATAAATATTTGTTTAACAGATATCATATTAGATATGAACAGGAAAGAAACCGGGTTTCACATTCCTGATAATTGGGTGTGCTAGGCATACTTTTGGATGATACCAAACTAAAACCCAAATTGGATAAGTGCCAATTGTAGGTTATCATAGGGATACCATAAGTATTGTACTTATACAACTCACAAGAGAACAATTAGATTGTTGCTCGCCATGCGATTTTCCTAAGAAGAATACCTATATACAGTGGTAAGTGGGAGGATAGTAAAACTCGATGAAAATCGGAGTAATACTATTCCAGGCGTCGAATCCTTAATGGAACACAAATAGTTCATCAAGGATGAAACTATACCAATAATCTTCGAATACACAAGAACCGCGTAAGTCGGAGAGAGTCAGAAAACAACCTGGGGTATGGGTTTCTGATCTCACCTCATAAAGATGTCTATCTTATTGAGGAATACCAACTGACTACGTATGAGGAAGTGATACAAGGTATCGACTCCTATTATGGAAAAGTGCCATAAAGTCTGATATGGATTCCATGTATATCAACTATGTTTAGACACTAGTTGACGTACCGCAAGGCATTGTGCCTATTGGTACTAAATATGTCTTCAAGGAAGACATACATGGATGGCAACATACCAACGTACTAAGCTAGGCTTATAGCGAAAAGGTAAAGTTATCAACATTGTGTTGATTACGACGAAACCTTTTACCTGTTGCCACGACAAATCCATTTCGACAATGCTTGCTGATGCTGCATGTTTCATTTATGAAATGTGGCAGCTGAATGCCAAAACCGTTTTCCTTAACGGAAACCTTTCGGAGGATGTTTACAATATCCTAACAGTTTTGTCGAACCATAACAAGCAAACTAGGTTTGCAGGTTATTCGATCCATGTTTGGATTGAAGCAAGCATTAGGTTCTTGGAATTATCGTTTTGATGTAATCATAATAGTTTATGATTTAAATCAAAACGAAAATAATTATTGTGTATATAAGGAGGTTAGTGGGAGCGCACTGACAGTGAATGTCCTGAGTAATGATGATATATCATTTCTTGGAAATGATATTCCCATAAAATAATCGGTGAAAGCTTGGCTTTCATGATAACGACTATAAGTCGTAACAAAGGTACTATACAATAGGGTACAGAACAGTGAGCTGGAAATCTTCCAAGCAAGATACTGTTACCGAATAAACAACAAATGTGGGTTATTGCTGCAATTGAGGCAGCAATAGAAGCCATTTGGGTCGATAATAAATCTAATTAGATTAGATATAGTTCTGTTAGCAGCTGAGCTAGGCGTCAGCACATGCTAAAGAATTAATGGTCTCATCGACGATCCAAATACTTATTTTGATAATCATCTGATTCGTTCGGATCATACATCGTGGCGATGTGATGATCGAATAAATTGCATCAGATGATAATCATGCAAATCCGCTGACAAAACCTTTTCTCAGCAGTTTGAGCCAACCGTACATAGTTCGGGTGTCAAGCACTCGAGTGACTGGCTATAGGCCAAGTGGGAGATTGTTGGACAATTATGACCAATAGCGTCATGTGGATGCTGGATTTCGGCCGAGGTCCACAATTAGAATTTGTAAGTTGGGGGCATTAGCGATCCTGCAAAACAAAGATAGAGTGAGCGGGAGTAGACTGCCCACCGGTGTGGTGGGTGCCGGGGGCACTCCGACGCTCAAGTCAGTAGTATGAAATGAGTAGTAAGTGAGTAAAATGTGAAAGTAAGGTTTGATGTTACCTTAAACTCTTTGGGTGGCCTTGAGGGCGGTGGTAAGTGTATAAGGGGATGGAGAGCTCTGAGAGTGCTAATGTCAGAAAGCAGAGGATTGTAAGAAAGAAGTGAAGCCTGCCTCAGAGTTGAGAAGCTCCCCCACTTAACTTCATGAATTATGCTTCATTTTATAGGTGGAGAAAGGTGAATTATCTGGTCTGCACATGGGAAATGAGTCCCATAACATGCTTATTGTCTCTGCTTTCGGCGGGGAGAATATTTTGCATGTGGAGATATATTCTTTGTTGGGGAAAAGAGAGAATCGGTTAAAGGGTTTGACCTTTTATTTTTGTAAAGGGTTTAGAGTTTAATGGCCTGGGTTATTGCTTTGGGCCTCACTTGGTATTGTGTTCGAAGTGAAAGATGATTTTGTCCTTGGCCCAAATTTGGCACGTACACGTCACTATTTGTACAGATCACGGTGTTGTTGTACAAATTAACTATGTGACAAAGGCGATTGCACTCTTATCATTTGTGATTAGATCACCTAGATATATAAATGATGAGAGGTCCCTGTGATTTGTTCCTGGACGGAGAATGATATGAGACAGTATCAGTCCACGTAGGATAAATTATTAAAATCCATAGTCAGAGTATTATCGAGATTGGATATCGATAAATACGTAAAAGACTAGTATTACACTTGTGCACGTTGTGAGGGCACAACATCATAGTTCTCATATATTTGGGTATAGGATACTAATGCAAGTGTAATAGGAGGTTGTGTTTTACCGATGGTACGGGAAACGACTTCGCTCTGGATAGACCCCTGCGGAATCACATTGGTAGTATGACTATGTGTCCTTGGGAGTCCGCAACCAGGGTAGGTGTATTTGGTCTTACCCCGAGACTTGCACCGCTAATACTTGCGACAATCAATATACTTTGGTTGAGGTCGTCCAGGGCTTTATCAGGTTCTGTGTACGCCAATTCTGGGTATATTGAGAATCGTAGTGTGTTGGGTGTGATGTTAAGACGGAAGTATCACTCCAGTCATATGGAGATGATGGTCACATAGGATACAGAACTTGTTCTCTTAAATGCTCGAGCTATCAGGATATTATGACAAGGTCATGTATATCCGATTATAGAGACTAGTTGCCAGACATCCGATATGTGCTTCGTACGGGGCAGACACAATTCCAGCCCCAGGCCTAGCAAGTGAAGATCCGATACTGGATCGAAATACGCAATACTACGGTATACTACGCTTGATATAGATCACATATTCCTATAAGGATATTTCTGGAAAATTGGGAAGGCATGGCGCTTTGCTAGAAGCCAACCTTGTCTTGTAAATCAGTATAAACGTAGTACGAGGTACTTACGTGTTCAGATAGTCCGACGACCGAATTTACTACCAACATATCCGGGGATCTCATGGGTCGCTTCCCGAAGTGTCACCGATGACGTATGACTCGCACTTTATTAATCTGGGATTAATTAAAATAGAGAGAAAATTAATCTGGGATTAATAACAGAGATATTTTATCTGGGATAAAATATTATTTAAAGAGAGAGAACGATTAATTTGGAATTAATCAATAAAAATAATATATTTGATATATTATGCGAAATTGGATTTCGACGCAGAATTAAAATTAGATTTTAATTCGGGCGAACGAATTAATTTAGAATTAATTCGTTAGCGACGTGAATAGTAATTTAGCTAGGCGTAATCGTTTAATTGCGTCGCGACGGAAAATTCGTTAATTTGAAATTAGCGAACCCGAGCCCGAGATTAAATCACAAGTCACATCAAGCGTCAAATCACATGTCACTTTGAATGATGTGACAATTTGATTGATTGATTTGAGTGATTGGTTGATGTGGTAGTTGAAAGCATTAATTATGCTTTTTGCTTTTGAATTTTTTAGTTTTGAAAATTGGTAAATGGTTTTATTATTTTTGGAAAATATAAAACCCATTTTACACTTTTCATTTTCTCTCTCTCATTTTCGATATTACCTCTTTCCTTCCTCTCTCTCCCTCACAGTCTAAGAGACCCATCTTCTTCTTCTCCATGTTTCTGGTTCTGCCGAGAGATAAGAGATTCAAGAAGTTGTTTTGTTGCAAAACAAAGGTGCTAGCACACACCATGAATCATCCTAAGGTGTTAGGGCAGCCATTTCGTGAGCATGGAATCATTTTGGAAGCTTGAAGCTTGGAGCTTCAATGAAGGTCTCCCATGGCCGCATCTTGGAGGAGCCAAACCAGCCCATGCCGTGCAGTCCACGACCAAGAGCAGCCACTGCCGAGCTTGACAGAGGAGTCAATTCATTTTTTGTCTTCGGAGCATCCAACCGATCAATGTGAGTTTTTTCCGCACCTCATTTGGTTGTATTCATGCGTTTTCTTGCTTGATTTCATGATCTTGGGACCTAATCTAGAAACCAACACCCTCCACTCTCAATGATATTTTCTTTGGCTTCAAATTCTGAAACATTCAACCATTCACTCTTGTGGTGATCTTCTTACACCCTTAGTTTGAGAGCCAGATCCTTCATTGACATATCAGTCTTTCTATGCTTCAAATGTATGTTGAAATCATTCCAAGATTGAGGCAATTTTTCTATCACAGATCCGACAGTAAACTTCTTGGTAGAACCATGCCTTCAGCCACAAGTTCATGAAGAAGAATCTGTAATTCTTCGACTTGATTTACAACAGTCTTTGAATCCACCGTTTGGTACTTTAGAAATTTCCCAACAATGCACTTCTTTGAACCAGCATCTCCAATCTTATATTTATTCTCCAAGGATTCCCATAGATCATTGGTCGTCTTATAAGATCTGTACACATCATACAAAGAATCATCAAGGCTGTTCAGAATATAATTCCTACATAAGAACTCATTGTGCTTCCATGCATCAATTACATTGAGTTTTTTCTCCGGGAATATTATCTCCATCTACCACAAAGCATTCTTCCTTGAAGACATGTGCAAGGTTCAATGTTGTTAGATAAAACAACATTTTCTGTTGCCATCGTTTAAAATCCCGTCCTTTGAACTTGTCTGGTTTCTCAACATGAGGCTTCACAGCATTTGCAGATTGTTCCATATTTATATTATAGATTGATGAAGAACAATTAGAGAATGCGATAAGTTTTATTGAATATACTGTAAATGAAATTAACAACACAAATAAACCAGAAACTTACAAATCCTAACAGAAACTTGCAATGTAAGTAATTAAATACAACAAATCAGAATTGAAACTTACAATTCAAGTAACCAAAAAATAATAAATAATACTAACTTGTAAAGATTGAGGCTAACGTATGAGGCTATGTCCTATAACAGAAATTCACCTCTACTCGTGTGCTGTAGTTCTTTGGACGTCTGCCACTAGGATACGACAATCTGTAAACCAAAATTCCTGCACCAAAAATTTCGATCCCTGGTGAATTTACTGTGTGTCTCTTATTTCGTTTTCAATTATCACAATGGTTATTTTCAAGAAAAAATGCTATCTATTATCACAATGGTTTTTTTCAAGAAAAAATACTATCTATCACTCTGCAAAAATGCTCTGTATATATAAGCAAAATGGAAACCGTTTTTTAGATGAAATGATGTAAACATTTTCCAGTTTATCTGAAGGGTTGTGTTGATCAGACACAACCTTCTGATTCCAATCCAAAATTCAAAAGGGAAAACGTTTTAAAGTTAGCAAGGCACTTAATGAATCCCCATGAGCCCAAGTCCCATCTTTGACTTAATTAAATATATTAATGAAATCTAATACCAAGCTAACCAACCACACTCACCCAAGTCAACGCCCAAGCTCAGGCCTTGCTTTTCCAATTTAATATAAGTGTCTATAAAACACTTATAAACCTTTCATTTCCTTTTTCTTTTTAGATGTGGGAATACTCCCTCTATTTGATATACAAACTCTTACAAAATGATCTTATATTTGCATCCTTCGTAAAAAAAAATTAGGGACACGCCAAATTAAATGTTACTTAGAATTTAGAAGAATAATGATAATAAAATTTGTTATTTTATTTGAAGAATTTAGATTTAGTACTGAATGAGTTGTATCAAATTGTGTTATATTTAAATTATTATTTAATAACTACTAATCATAATTTATAAAAATCGTAATATAAAATTCAGTTCACTATCTAAGTATCTATTTGAAAGAGTGTTCATTAAAAAAAATAATAATAAAAAAAAAAGAAAGAAAAAAACGCGATTAGGATGAAAAATTGCACTCTACCCTCTTCTACATTTTGTTAAGTAGCAAATAGTATTGGCAAGAAACGGGGTTGAACTCCATTACATTACACAAACTAACTTTTTCCAAGTTTTTATCTTATAAAATATACATATGAAGTATAGTGTCATTTTCAAAATGATTAAACAAAGTTTAATATAAGAGATATTGTTGTTTGAGACAGGTGTACGGATAACGTTACGTCTGTCTATTAATATTTTGATATATGTATATATATATATATAATATATATATATATATATATATTAAATTCGAATTGACCAATAATAATGATGAGAAAATATTATTAACTAATGTATTTATTGGTTAATTCTATTTAATATGCTCCACATAAATTTATCTCTCAATCAAGATACCAAAATTATATATATATATATATATATATATATATATATATATTATATATATATATATATAATATATATATATATATATATATATATATATATGTATGTATGTACAAGATAATAATAAATCTTTACTACCCACTTGAAGTTGAAAGAGAAACAAAAAAGTAGATTTATATACAACACCAACCATTATAATATGCACTTTTTTTTAATTATAAACAATACTTAAAAGAATTCCACATGTCATTGATAACTTACAAGAAAATAAAAGTATAATTAAATAGATAAAGAAAAAGCACAAACACGAAATTTTATTGAATAAAACAAACGCCGGACGAAGCCCACAAAAAATGTAAATTAAAGTATGGATTCCTTTGAATTATTTTTTTATTATTATTATAAGATAATGTTTTGTAAAATGATCACGAGTTTGAAAGCGTCACCCAACTGTAAAGTTCATTAAATGACCGCTGCCACGTGTTCTGATTCCAATGAACCAATCTAAATTTGGACAGTTTTTTTTGTTTTACCTCACGTGTTCAAGATCCGAGGTCCTATGCAGAAATTTGAAGTCTTTTACGTAAATTCTCGTATAGCTTTAGATTCGAGATTAAACCTTAAACTCTCTATTGATGGTGGTTTTTCATTCAAGAAAGTTCGAATACCGAGGAGAAGTAGAATGAAGTCTTATACTTGGCCAGGAAAATGTTGATGAAGGTCCCAAGACCTGGAAAGGCTGAAGAGGGCCCCGAGGCAACTATGAGAAAGAGTTCTCCTGAGGGCATAACCTATTGATGACGAAGCAAGCTAGGACATCGACCCGACCAATATAAAAAGTTTCAGTTTGGACAATAATTGTATGTTTGTGGAATCTGACTCGAGGTAGTTCATGCTTACCAACCCGACTTGGTTGAAGAAGGGATGGCTTGACCAAGCATCATATGCCTCGACATGCTAACCCAAGGAACGGAGTTGAGATCACGATATTTTGAACTGGCATATAAGGTATGCCATACTTGAAAGTTTGAGTTTTTATAAGACAACGACTCTCCTTGGGCAAAGACTTTGCCAGACGGAACAGTTTTGGAGTGGTTGAGCAGCAAGGTATCACGTTGATAGAGCGTGTAGCAGTGGCCAAAAGGTTGGAATGATGGGGTAGTTAAGTCAGATGTTAGAGTGACCATTTGTTGAGTGATTTGGGAAAAAGAGCATGGAGCGATGATTACATGGTGGCGTGAGCTGGCGTCATGGGTTGGTGGAACGGTGGATTTGAAAGCCTATATAAAGGGGTTGAAGCCACAGATTCAAATGTTGGAAATTTTAGCATTTAACAATTAGTAAAAATAGCAAGAGCTTCCAAAACTAGAGATAGAGAGAGAGAGATAGAGAGAGAGAGATAGCTGGTTGATACCTGACCCCCTGAGAGATTTGTAAACCTGGTTGGCCTTGACAGCAAAAGAGTAATATAGAAAAAACCCATTTGCTCCCGTGGACGTAGGTTGGAGTCACTCTCCGTTGAACCACATAAATCTCTATGATTTTCTCGTTTGTTTGCCAAGTTTGTTTTGGGTTCCTTACTAACCAAACAAATTCACTACTTGGAGGAGATTTGTTTGAAAAATAGGTTTCCAAAATTGCACTTGGAACGAAGAACAGCCATCAACACTCTCCATGAATCGTGCAAGTTTCAAAATGAAATGATTACTTGATTCCTTTCAATGTCATGGTAACACTTTTAATCTGTTAGCTGTTTATCTCACGTGCCTTTAACTAATTGTCACATGTTCCCTTACTAGCTTGCTAAAAACTTACTGGCTTTTCCTGCCAATTACAACGGACTTAACTAACTATTTATCAAACTCACACACACGCACAAAGTCCTCAAATCTCCTGATTCTAACTATGATTCGATGTGCTCTCCCTCTGTCACTCTGCTGTGGTATGCTCTGCTGTGGTCACTTGATCTGTTGTTGTTGGTATTTCTGCTGATGAACACTAAAAAATGTATATTTAATAAAGATAAAGTAATTATTTTACACTTATAATTTCATTAATCTCCTTAATTTAGCATAATTATAAAATAATAATTAAATTTAAATTATATATATTTTTATTGTGATTTTTATTTTTTATATAGTTGAAATAATACTTTGGATGCATAACTAGAAAAATTGACGTGACATTGGGATTTTGGAGGCCAGAAACTTAAAAGGACGTTCTAACATTGTACAATTTCAGCTTTGCGCAATTTACGTATTTTGGCCATAAAGTTTACTCCAATATCAGATTGAGTTGAGGCACCCGCTGCAGTTGTGAAGTTGTAACATTACTGCCCTCATCGAAACTAACTTTGTCTTTAAGGTTAAAGGTAGGGTAAGAGGCTTGGAAGTTATCTAAATTCTCTCAAGTACCATCTTCCAGTGGTAAGTGATCCCACTGAATTAACACATGTGGAACTTACAAAACTCCATACTGGAAAACCCTGCTGCTAACCACAGCTAAAGGCCTTGGAAAAAAACTAATTTCCAATTCAAGCAGTGGCTTGACCAGATCCGCAGTAAATGGGGACTGAGATTTGTTAGCTTTTAATTGAGAATGGAATTCTAGGCGAATCTTGGAAGAAATAGGTAGTTGTAAGGTGTAAGCTATAGAACCAACGCGTTTGATAATAAGGTAAGGTCCAAAAATACCTCACGTTAAGCGTATTGGATGTTTGATTTGCCACTGATTCTTGCCTATAAGGCTGAAGCTTCACCCACACCCGATCCCCAACACTAAATTGCTTCTCCACTCTATATTTGTAGGCCATAGCATGCATTATTTCTTGGGCCCATTATAAATTTAGCTTCAGCTGAGCTAATTGGGCATCTCTTTCCACTAAATCATAATCTAAAGCTTCAAGGGAAGAGCTGCCTCTAACATACATAGGAATAGAAGGGAGTGGCTTGCCATAGACTATTTGAAAAGATGTCATACCAGAACTGACATGATAAGAGGTGTTATACTAAAACTCGACCCAAGGTAAGAAAACAGTCCACCTGTGAGGGCACTCGAAAGTGTAACATCGCAAGTATTGTTCTATGCATATGTTGACCACTTCAGCTTGGCCATCAGATTGAGTGTGATAGGCACTACTGGTGGCCACTATGGTCTCTGTCGCCGAAAACAAAGCCCTTTATAATTTACTTAGAAATATAGGATCCCTGTCAGAAACTGTGGTCCTTGGGAAGCCATGAAGCTTACAGACCATCTGAACAAACAAGGAGGCCACCTAAGAAACATTAAACTGAGTAAGGAGTGCACTTAGATGGATGTACTTATTGAGTCTATCAACAACAAAAAAGATGACTGTGAAACCCCTTGAGACTGGTAATCCAATAATAAAATCTATATAAATATCTTCCCAAGGTTGTTCTGGAATGGATAAAGGTTATAACAAGCATTATGGGTTAATGGTAGGATATTTAACCTGCTAGCATACTTCACAATTAGTAACATAGTTATGGATATCTTTCCTCATTCCAATCCAATAGAAGTTTTCCTGAACCATCTTGAAGGTTTTTAAGACACTACCGTGACTCCCACATGTAGTAATATGCATTTCAGTCATGATATTATGTTTTAAAGTAGAAGTGGATCTAATGAACCATTTGTCCTTATAATACAACAGTTCATTAACAATCTTATAGGCGGGATATTGCTCAGGGTGACCTGAAACCTTAGCGAAGAGCTGTTAAACATCCTGGCAAGACATTGTTTCCATCTTAACTTTTTCTATGAAACCATAAATGAGATTTGTTAAAACTTGGAACTGTGAAATTCTTGACATAGCATCATCCACTGCATTTTATTTGCCTGCTTTATATTGGATCTCATAATCAAAACCTAAGAGCTTTGGCAAATATTGTTGTTGTTCAGAGGTTTGAATAACCCGCTCCATCAAACTCTTCAAGCTCTTATGATCCATCCTAATGATGAAATTCCTTCCCAGTAGATATTGCCTAAGACCTCAATCCTTTTCTGACCAAATATGCATTTACTGGCTTTAGCAACAAAAGAGCTATTTGATAGACATTGTAAGGTGACTCTAAGAAGGTTTAAATGTAGATCCAAAGTAGAGATATAAACTAGAATATCATCAAAGAATACTATAACAATTTTTCTCAAGAATGGCTTGAAAATCGGATTCATATAAACTTGAACTGTAGAAGGAGCATTACTTAACCTAAAAGGCGTTAACAAGAATTCAAAGTAGCCCTCATCAGTTCTAAATACTGTATTGGACACATCCTCAGCTGTTACTCTAATCTGATGGTACCCAGCCCTTAAATCCTTCTTGGTAAATATAATGGCTTCATGTAACTCATTGATAAGTGCACAAAAGTGTACTTAGAACACTGCTAATTCAGCTTAATTGTCTTGTATTTAATCTTGATTAGAGTTCATTTTTGCTTTGTTATTAGAAAGCAATGGAACATGAAGATTGGATCAATTACACATGTTTCGGGACCTTACGGACGCATCGAAAGCACGCGGGAAGAGCGGAAATGAAGAAAGCAAAAATCATTCCAGCAGCCATGTGTCGCGATGCGCCAATCATCGGCGTCGCGACGCCCCCCAGTAACCTGCACACATACAAAGTGGCCGAGAGTTGGGCGCCGCGGTGCCCCGGAACAACCTAAAACCCTGATTTAGCCGTCTTTGATGCGTATTATGATTCCGAGGCTTTTCTATATAAACCCAACTTCGTCCCCCCTAAAAAGAAGAGAAAATCAGAGAGAAACAGAGGAAAAACACAAAAAAAGAGCCACAAACACAAGATTGAGAGAGAAAAATGAAGAGCTTCAAAGACGAACATGTCGTCTCTCCGATATATTTAGGCTATCTCTCTATTCCGCATGGAGAACTAATCTCTTAGGCAAAGCTAATGATGAACTTTTGTATTGAAATTTCTATATTTATGTTTTTGATTCATGAATGAACTTTTAAACGTTTAATATAATTGATGGTTGTTATTCTTTATCATCTTACGATTCTTGAACCCAGAGATTGTGTTTTGTCAACTCTCATATAGATCCAGTCATGTTTCTTCTATGTGTGATTTGCGAACTCAGTTGTGACTGGTAAAGTCATTTTATGTGTTGGTCTTCTGCTGCAGTATTGTCTGAGGGTATATTGTCGACGTTAGATAACTCGTAATGATGACTTTTCTGTGTTGTTAACAAAGAGAAAATAATCATTGATTAACTTAGAATTAAATATGCATAGAATTGAATATCCTCTGACTGTTGGTTTGGGATGTGAAACCTTCAGTTGTGTAACAAACAGGAATCAATAATTGAATATAGGAGTTTGATACAAGAGGGATTCCCGATGCTTTGCCATATCTCTAAACTGATATTCTTTAAGTATTTTCCATAGTTTTTTACTTTACTTTATCAAATCAATCTATCTCTTTCTATCAAGTTACTGCTAATGCTTTTGTTTGAGTAAATTAGTTCCTGTAACCATCTCTCTAAGGAATCGACACCTCAACTAAACTGCGATAGCCGCAAGTACTTTTTTGGACGTAATCAAAATTTGGCGCCGTTGCCGGGGAGACGGTTTACAACTTAAAGGAGCAGGTTTACTTGGTCAAACACAAAGCGGTAACTTCGTTCCTTCTTTTATTCTTTTGTTTATTTATTTATTTTATTTCAGTTTTTGTTGTAGTTTATATTTTAATTTTTAGTTTATTCCTTATTTTATTTTATTTTATTTTATTCTTGTTTCTCGTATTACTTGAGCTTGAATTGCATGCCTAGTCGTAGGGATAGATTTGGTAGATTCGTTAGAATAGAACATGAAGATTCAAGTTCATATTCAGAACACATATTTGAAAATCTTTTTGCCACACCATCTGCGTCTAGCGCACATAATATGAATGAATATGAGAGACCAACCATATGGACTCTTGCAGAGTACCTCCACCCAACTCGTACAGCTACACCTTCATGCATAATGTTTCCTCCTAATGCACCACACATAGATTTTAAACCTGGGATAATACAGTATCTCCCAACTTTCACGGTTTAGAGAGAGAAAATCCTTATGTGCACATTAGAGAGTTTGAAGAGGTAGTAGCAACCTTCCATGACCGGTCTGGAACCACTGACACAATTAGACTTAAGTTCTTCCCCTTTTCCCTTAATGATAGAGCTAAGAGCTGGTTGTATTCTTTGAGACCGCGATCAATAGGATCATAGGGCGAGATGACACATGTATTTTTCAATAAATACTTCCCACACAATAAGAATAATGCCTTGAAAAGACAAATCTCCACCTTCTCCCAAAGAGACAGTGAAACCCTTTATCAAACATGAGAGAGGTATAAAGAGATGTTAACTAATTGCCCTCACCATGGATTTGAGAGTTGACGCTTAGCAAGTTATTTTTATGATGGTCTAACCCATAGAGAGCGCCAGTTTGTTGAGACTATGTGTAATGGTGAGTTTATACGGAAAGACCTCGATGAGGCATTCGAGTACTTAGATGACCTAACTGAAAAATCTCATACTTGGACTGGACCTAATGTCATAGATAGCACTGATAGGACACACCCTACTCCTTCTAGTAGAGGCATACACCACTTCAGAGAAGAGGATAGTCTTAGGGCACATGTTGAACTATTAACTAGACAGATATGAGCCTTATATGCCCGAGATAGCAAGACCATACATTCAGTCGCCCACCTGGAACCCCAATAGTGTCATGTATATGGTGAGAGGAATGAGACATATGAGGAACAATGTAATAACTTAGGGATGTACAAGAAGCCATACACACCTTATTCAGATACATATAATCCTAGTTGGCAGAACCATCATAATCTTAGTTGGAAACAAGAGTCCCCTCAGCCTAGTCAGACACCACAACCTAGGAGTTATAATGCCCCCAGTATCACACATCTGGCGTTCCTAGGAATTCTTTAGAGGATACTGTGCAAGCATTTATGGAGGCCCAAAAGACAATTGTGGAAGCCCAAAATAAAACCAATCAAAGGTTTTAGTCGTTGATAGCTCAGGTAAATGAAGATAATAGGGAGATTACGAGTCAGATCTATAAGTTAACTAATGTCATGAGTGTCCAAGAAAAAGGAAAATTCCCATCTCAAGCTCAACCTAATCCACAAGGGCAACACATGGTACAGGTTAATCATGAGGTAGTCAATATAAAAAGTGTTAATGTCATAATCACTAGGAGTGGTAAGAAGGTAGGGAGACAGGACACGTCCAACACCATAGGTGATCCCAATGATAGTAGTACAGATACTCCTCAAGCAGAATAATAGACATCTTTCCAAGTTAGAGTACATTTCCCTCAAGCACTTAGGCCCACAGTGAGAGCCCCAGACCCAAATGAGGAGATCATAGAACATCTGAAGCAAATAAAGATTAACCTTCCTTTGTTGCATGTGATAAAACAAGTTCCTACTTATGCGAAGATTTTAAATGATCTATGCACTATAAAAAGAAAGCATAATATGAAGAAGACTGCATTTTTGACAAAGCAGGCTAGTGTAGTAATTGAACAGAGGACGCCACCAAAATATAAAAATCTGGGCTGTCCCACTATCACTTGTTATATTAGCACACATGAGTTTGGTCAAGCCTTATTAGATTTAGGTGAAAGTGTTAATCTCATGCCATATTTGATTTATGTACAGTTAAGGCTTGATGAGATTAAACCTACATCAGTAGCTTTATAATTAGCTGACCGATCCATTAGAACACCACGGGGGTAGTTGAGGATGTTTTAGTATAGATTGATAAATTCTACTACCCTGTTGATTTCCTGATTTTAGACACCCAGTCTGTAGTTAACATTGAGTCAAAAATCCCTCTTATTTTAGGTAGACCTTTTCTTGCTACAGCTAAGGCTCATATTAATTGCAGAAACTGTCTCATGAAGATATTATTTGGGAATATGATAATGGAAGTAAATATTTTTCATGTTGAAAAACAACCACATGGTGATGATGAGTGCCAACCTACATATATGCTAGAAACAGTCCTGCCAGAAATAGCTTCTCTACAACCTCAATCAAATCCTCCCAAACTGACATTGACCCCAAAAAACCGTAAAAGGAGGAAAATGAGAGTTCGTGCCCAATTAAAGACGATACCTGAGAAGTTAAAAAGAAGGTTGAACCAATTGATAAAATCTTAGCCATCAGTAGACCATGGGGGATCCATGGATAAACTGTCGTAGCTAGACAAAATACTTTCTCATGCATTTATCAGTTTACAACATGGAAACCACCATGACAACATTAAGTGGTTATGTCTGGCTGAAGACGTTAAACTTAGCGCTAGCGGGAAGACAACCCTTGCATCTGCATTTATTTTATTTTATTTTATCTTATTTACTTTAGTTTAATTTTATTGTGTGCTAATTGCATGCTTTATTTTAATTGTTTGCATAAGTGTTTATGCAGGTTTTAGCACAACCTACACATCCACACAACTACTGTCTTACCAGCAGGAACCTGATCAACTATGTGTCTGATAGTGTTGTTCCTTAATCATTTTTCTTTATATTTATCTTACATTGAGGACAATGCAAGTTTTAAGTGTGGGGGTGTACACATGCGTATGATAATACCTGTTATATGTTAAAAAAATATTGTTTTATTTTGTTTGTTTTTAGTCCTTAATAGTAAAACATAAGTCCAATGATGATATTGTTTGTTTTAGGGTGAAATCTTAGAAACGATAAGTTCCTGATGTACTTTTATCTGATGCATTGAGTAATTGATCTAGGTTAGACTCGTAAGCACTTAATTATAGGTTTTTAGCAATGAAAGCCTATGTAATTGGCAAGGTGACTAGTTGAAAAAATTACATGTCGATGAATGACCATTTGCTTAAATGTCTATCATGATGTGCTAGTGTTATGATGTATGGTATGGTTAAAAATAAAAATAAAAATTCTCTAAATAAGGAAATTAAACCACATATAACCGATAAGCGTAAAGCTACCCATGGGCGAGTATTAGGATCACCATGAGGAGAAATACTACCTTAAAGGGTAGGTGTGTTGAAAGAAAGAAAAGAAAGAAAAGAAAAATTCAAAAAAAAAAAGACAAGAAAAGAAAGAAAAAATCATACCATACTGAGCACATAAAAGCAATTACAGAGCATAATTGAGATATCTAGGTTGGTTTGACCCATCAGATCCTAATTTTTAAATGAAATCATTGAGTTGGCTTACCTAGGAATCAAGCTATGAATAAACCTTTACACACACACACTGTGAGTCTGGCTTAGATGATTTATTCAAAGACTTGGATTTGAGTTACGTTGAGTATTTTGAAAGTTCTCTGGTTTCATTTCTAGGCTTTCGTTGAGGACAATAATATGTGTAACTATTAGGACTATTTCAGTTTGTTATTTTCATTTTGTTATTTTTGCATGATTTCATGTGTTTTAAATGATGTTTATGAGTATCGTCGATGTAAGCCCTCACGAGACTATAACTCGTCCAATAGGGACACCTAGGGGTTTAAAGGCTTGTTGCATACGCTAAATGCAATCGTGATCCCTATGAAAATGGCTTAGATAGTTTTTAATTATTTATTTAGTTCTTATTTTATTTTACGCTTGAATTCCTAGGGACTAACAATAACCTGGTAGGGGTTGTGATAAGTGCACAAAAGTATACTTAGAACACTGCTATTTCGGCTTAATTATCTTGTATTTAATCTTGATTAGAGTTCATTTTTTTCTTTGTTATTAGTAAGCAATGGAACATGAAGATTGGATCAATTACACATGTTTCGGGACCTTACGGACGCATCAGAAGCACGCGGGAAGAGCAGAAATGAAGAAAGCAAAAATCAGTCCTACAGCCACACATCACGACGCGCCAATCACCGACGTCACGACGAGCCCCAGTAACCAGGACACATACAAAGTGGCCGAGAGTTGGGCGTCGTGGTGCCCCGGAACAACCTAAAACCCTGATTTAGCCGTCTTTGATGCGTATTATGACTCCGACGCTTTTCTATATAAACCCAACTCCATACAAACCCTAAAAAGAAGAGAAAATCATAGAGAAACAGAGGAGAAACACACAAAAAGAGCCACAAACACAAGATTGAGAGAGAAGAACGAAGAGCTTCAAAGACGAACATGTCGTCTCTCCGATCTATTTAGGCTATCTCTATATTCCGTATGGAGAACTAATCTCCTAGGCAAAGCTTAGGATGAACTTTTGTATTGAAATTTCTATATTTATGTTTTTGATTATTGAATGAACTTTTAAATGTTTAATATAATTGATGGTTGTTATTCTTTATCATCTTACGATTCTTGAACCCAGAGATTGTGTTTTGTCAACTCCCATATAGATCCAGTCATGCTTCTTCTATGTGTGATTTGCGAACTCAATTGTGACTGGTAAAGTCATTTTATGTGTTGGTCTTCTACTGCAGTATTGCCTAAGGGTATATTGTTGACGTTAAATAGCTCGTAATGATGACTTTTATGTGCTGTTAACATAGAGAAAATAATCATTGATTAACTTAGAATTACGTAATAATGACTTTGCGAACTCAGTAATGATGACTTTTGTGGGGTCCACCTCTCACTATGGAATTCGATTTAATTATTGAATTCCTGTCTTCCATTGTGGATTACGGTATTACGTAAAGTAGTAAGAGACACTGCTGGGTTAAAAATCCATAACTAAATTAGTGCGTAATATTATGAAAATTGCTGCTTTTGTTTTCCTTTATTATATATTGTTAATAGAATTATACTTCTAATCTGCTGCATGCATATTATTTGAATATGTTTTCTGACTTCATTTTTGGTTGCGTATTTCTAGAATAGTATCTAGAATGTAAATAGACTTGGATATTTTTAGATTATTCAAAACCATCGGGAACTATTGTTTGGTTTTTCTTCAAAATCAAGATGGTTAGTGACTTCGTTTCTAAGTCAAGATAAGTAATCTAAATAGATATCTGTTTTAGGATATAATTGTCTAGAAAGAATAATTTCTTGTGCGGTAGGAATTGACGTGAATTAGTTAATGTCTCGAGATTCTTGACTGGCATTAAGAAAGCTCCATTAGTTATTTGTTTATCTTATAATGACGTTTCTTGGCTTTAGTGACTTTTAGAAGTCACACGTTTGATATAGTTTGCTAATCAATTATTTGCAATTGTTGTGAATAATTAAAGGTAAATTATAAAGCTAAAGAAAAGAGATGTGTATAGTTGTGTATAGAGAATATCGATTCTCACAATACGACAACTATAGGTATTGGGTACCGGATCTCCTATCTAGTTATTTAAAATATTGTTTAATGGTTGTTTTGATATTTGATATCAAAACTTGTGATTATTGGATGGTTACTTGTTCTCAATAAACAGTTGTTACATATTTTAATATGACTAGTAGTGTCATTGATAAGAAGATAAACATTAAGAAAATATTCGGTTAACTAAATAACTTAGAACAATACTTTATGAGATCTTATCATATAAGCATTAGATGCTTATTTCGTATGGTAAATAATGGTCTGATACGAGATCACACCACATATCCTCATCCATTTAATGAATATTATATTCAGGATGTGATTAAATCTCATTTAACCAATGATCGTCATTGGACCACAGATTTATTAAACTAATACATTGGATGTTTTCTTTACTTCGTAACTTAGTTAATGAATTGTCATTACTTAGTTACATGTTTCTAAAAGAATATATATATTGAACGTCTTGAATGGTTCGAGAACTTTCAATATATTTCTGATGAAACGGGGATAGAATGTTTTGAATGGTTCAAA